>CM076576.1:405356037-405491937 GCA_034641835.2 Pinus albicaulis
ATACTAGTGATATAGGGACATAACATGCCCCTCTCCTTCAAAAAAGTGTTGTCCTCAACACTTGAGTAGCTCCGGGTGCTTCTGTATAAAATTCTCATCCTCCCATGTAGAATCTTCAGTGGGTAAGTTCTTCCACTTGATGAGATACTCTGAAATTGATCTATTCCGTAGTTGTCGAGTTCTTTTTTCCATGACTGCTTCAGGTTCCAATATGATTTTCCCTTCCCCATCAAGTTCTGGCAATACTGTTTGAACTGGAAGATCTTCACCTATAACCTTCTTTAAGCATGAAACATGGAAAACTGGATGTACTCGCGAAGAAGCAGTAAGCTCCAATTTGTATGCCATAGTACCAATCTTTTGTAACACCCTGTAAGGACCATAGTACTTTGGCGATAATTTATTATCCTTCTTTGCTTGCTTGAGGGACATTTGTTTGTATGGTTGTAGCCGTAAAAATACCCAATCTCCTACATCAAAACTTCTCTCGCTACGATGTTGATCTGCCCGTTGTTTCATTCGATTTTGTGCCAAATTCAGGTTATCCTTTAAGAGTTGGAGAACTTCTTGCTGATGCTCGATGTGATCTTCGACTGCTTGAACCTTTGAATTTTCCCTTAAAGATGATGTAATCGATGGTGGATGATATCCATAAAGTGCCACAAATGGGGTCATTTTTGCTGCAGTATGGAAGGAAGTGTTATACCACCATTCAGCGAGAGGTAATCACTTGAACCATTGTGTTTGTTTATCAGACACAAAAAAACGAAGATATCCTTCCAAACATGTATTTACTATCTCAGTTTGACCATCAGATCGAGGATGATAAGATGAGCTATGAGCTAATTGAGTACCCAAACAAGAAAATAACTCCGTCCAAAAATTTCCAGTAAAAATGGGATCTCTGTCGCTCACAATAACCCTTGGGCTTCCATGTAGCTTTTGACTTCTGTCCATAAATGTAGTAGCAACTGTACTTGCTTTAAATGGATGAGATAATGCACAAAAGTGTGCATACTTGGTAAGTCTATCAACTACCACCATGATGACACTCTTTCCTTCGTACTTAGGTAAACCTATGATAAAATCCATTGAAATCTCCTCCCAACGTTGACTTGGAATGGATAAAGGTTGTAGAAGCCCCGGGGTCTTAATTGTTTCCACTTTATTCTGCTGGCAAACCAAACATTCCGCCACAAACTTTTGAATATCAGATTTAAGGCCATCCCAAAAAAATTCTTTCTTCACCCTGTGGTAAGTTTTTTAAAATCCCGAGTGTCCTCCTAAAGGAGAAGTGTGCAATTCCAGAAGAATCTTTTGTTTTAGATGGGAATTCTTACAAAGATATAAGCGATCTTTGTACCATAAGGAATCATTTTTCCAACTAAATGTATCGGATGTACTAGGATCTTGCTGCAACTTTTGAATGAGTGTCCATACATCTTTGTCCTTCTTCCATTCATCTCTTGCTTCGGTTATCCAATCTGGTTGGATAATAGAAATGGCACAAAGCAATGCTTCCACCTCTTCATTCTTTCTTGAGAGTGCATCGGCAACAACATTCAGCTTTCCTTTTTTGTAGATTATTTCAAAGTCATAACCCAACATCTTTGTGACCCATTTTTGTTGTTCTTCTGACGATAGTCTTTGTTCCAAAAAGTGTTTAAGACCATCATGATCAGTTTTTACCTTGAAGTGTCTTCCCATTAGGTAAGTTCGCCATTTCTTTAGTGCATGTAGTATTGCTAACATTTCCTTCTCATAAATAGGTTTCTGTAAATACTTTCCTTTGATTGGACGACTTTCAAAAGCAATGGCTCTTCCTTCCTGCATTAAAACTGCACCAATTCCATTTCCTGACGCATCACATTCCACAATAAAGGTTTTTGTGAAGTCTGGTGTAGCTAAGACCGGTGCTAGGCACATTGCCTCTTTAAGACGTTCAAAGGCCTTAGTTGCTTCAGGAGTCCATGAAAATGCATCTTTCTTCAACAATGTTGTTAGAGGTGCTGCTATTCTCCCATAATTCTTAAAAAACTTGCGATAATACCCCGTTAACCCGAGAAATCCTTGCAACTTCTTTATGGTTGTGGGGACTTTCCATTCCTTAATGGCTTTAATTTTGTTAGGGTCTACTTTAACACCCTCGTGAGATACAATATGACCCAGATATTCCACCTCTTGTACTCCAAAGAAACATTTGGATTTTTTTGCATATAATTGTTTCTCCCGCAATAGTTTGAGCACCCTGTCAACATGTTCAACATGATCCTTCCAAGACCTGCTGTAGATTAGTATATCATCAAAAAATACTAGCACAAATTTTCTAAGGAAGGGTTCGAAAATGGAATTCATCAACCCTTGAAATGTAGAAGGTGCATTGGTAAGGCCAAAAGGCATGACCAAAAATTCATAATGACCCTCATGAGTTCGAAATGTTGTTTTTGGAATATCTTCAGTCTTCATTCTAATTTGATGATATCCCGAACGAAGATCCAACTTGGTAAAATAAATTGCTCCATGTAATTCATCCAATAATTCATCAATCACAGGAATGGGAAATTTATCTTTAATGGTGAGCTTATCACATTCGCCATGATCCATCCTTCTTGTGTACCAATACTACAGGAGCAAAGAAAGAACTTTGACTAGGTTGAATTATACCTGCCTCTAACATTTTTGCAATCACACGTTCAATTTCGCTCTTTTGGACATAAGGATATCTATAAGGCCTGATGTTTGGAGGAACACTTCCTGGAATCAAATGAATAGCATGATCATGATCACGAATAGGTGGGAGTCCTTTGGGAGTTTCAAACACCTTGGAATGATTGTCCAAGACTAGTTGGAGATCTGCAGAAATAGATGATTTTGATGTTGGAACTTCTAGTGAGCATAATTGTGCAATTACGCCTCGATGTTCTTTCTTTAGAAGCTTTGTCATGACATTAGAGCTTATTATCCTTCCTGGCTTCCCCGCAATACCCCGTAATTCAACTTCCTTTCCTTCTGAAAAAAATTTCAAGAAAAGTTCTCGAAAATTAAAAGCTACCGTCCCCAAAGATTGTAACCATTGTACTCCTAGTACAACATCAGCACCTCCCATAGGAATGGCAAGCATTGGACTAGTCAATACATATTCCCCCATGGTTAGCTTGATATTATGGCATTTTCCAGAACAATTTATAGTTCCTCCATTTGCAACCATCACTTGACATTCTGGTGCCGGGTATAGGAAACAATTTAATTCCTTGGCTACCTTACAATGAATAAAATTATGGGTGCTACCTGAATCAATCAACACTATTACCTTTTTCTTCTTGATATGTCCTTCTATCTTGAGAGTTTGAGTGGTAATTCCTGCCAGTGCATTACACGACATGGTCGGATTCATTTCTTTCCCTTCTATGGCTGGTTCCTGGTGTATATCCTCTTCTTGTTCATTTTCTTCTTCCTCTTCACAATCTATGTAAAATAATTTCTTCTCAGCACACTTATGACCTTTAGTGTATTTGCTATCACAACCGTAGCAAAGCCCTTTTGCTCTTTTTTCTTCCAATTGTTGTGGTGTCAACCTTGTAGGTTGTGGAAATCTAGGCGTAGCAACACTTCCTTCTTTATAGAATTGAGTGGTAGGCTTCCTTGTCGCCATAATTTTACATTCAACTTTTCTTGCCAACCCGAATGCCTTCTCCAATGAATCAGGTTCCAAAACGCGAACTTCATGTTGGATGTTATCCTTTAAAGTGCCTATGAAGAGATCAATCCTGTGTTCCTCTGGAATATCAGTTACCCTTATATTCAATTTTTGGAAGTCCTCAATGTGCTGCCCCACTAAACCCTTTTGTTTGAGATTTATCAATTGGCTAAAGAAGGTTGCTCTTTGTATCCTCATAATGTGCTATCATTTCCTCCGTAAAAATTGACCAAGTGACAATTTTTTACGGGAGCAAAGCCATCGATACCATACAAATGTATTTTGTTCTAAATGTAAAGTTGCAATGCGTACCTTTTGTGTGTTTTGCACGTTGTGGAGATCAAAATATTGCTCCATCTGTAGTATCCATGTTACAGGATCCTTTCCATCAAACTTCCTCATATCCATTTTTGGAATATGGTGGTTCTTCCCGCCAACATTCGAGTTTACGAAATCATGATTAACATTTATTTTGTTCTCATCAGGAGGTTCTTCTCCTATATTTCCGCCATTAGGAATCATTTCTGGTTTTAAGCTTGTCATCAAGCCTTCCATGCATTCTTTTAGATCATTCTTCATGTTTTCCATGTTGTCTTTCATGTCATTCTTCAAACCGTCCATCTTCACTTCCACGCCATCCATTTTAGCTTCCATGCCTTTCTTCAAACCGTCCATCTTCACTTCCATGCCTTTCTTCAAAACTTCCATTTCATTTTTTGTTGCTTTTTGCGAGAGTGAAATTTGTTGCACTTGCTCTTGTAATTTTGATAGATCATGTTGCAATTATTCATCTTCATGAGTCATAGTAGAGCCTTCTGAAGGCTTAATGGGTGTTGAATTCTTTTTTTGGGCCATTTTAGAATCCAATATTGATATCTATTCTACAAGATGCCCTTGGAATCAATTCAACTTGATTCTTCAAACAAGACTTATGCAATTCGGAAAAAAAAATACACACCTTTTACTAGCTTTGAGGAGCTCAATATTGAAATTGAATTATCTCTGTAATTGAAAATATTAGATATCTGAAATTCAGCCCTGTAGTAGCCCTCTGAAGCTTCTTTCAAATGCCATAGGTCTGACCTGATTTGGATTCTCCAAGACAAAGTTGTGTCCAATCTCCCAGAATGACCTAATTTTGGACTGGTTCAGTAGAGCGAACTTGTACGACTTGCCACGTGTCACTGTTTTGTCCTTTGTCTCTAAAATTGATATCCAATAAACTACAAGCCGTGTAATTGCGACCAATTTTGACGGCACTCCAATCCAATCTCCAGAGAGAGAGTTATTGAACTTTTCCCACGATCACCTCTTTAAGATGAAATTCAGGAGCCTGAAAAAGCACTACCTTCCACAGATCATATCTCTAAACATATTGTGAACCAAGCTCTAAAATTTTTTTTATGAATTTCCTCAGGATTTCAGCTTCGCACCATATGAATTTCAGATTCTGAACCTTTGTAGAAAAAAATTTATAGCGCACATGCCACGATGACCTGTTTAGGAGCTTGAAAACATACCTGACTTCCACAGATGATATCTCCGAAATTAGTGCGAACCAAACTCTGAAATTTTTACACAGGCTTCCTCAAGATTTTTTCTTCGCACCCTAAAAATTTCAGCTTCTGAAACTTCGTAGAAACAAATTTATAGCGAAAATGCCACGATGACCTGTTTGGAGCAGCGAAACCCTAGAATCCAAAGCTCTGATACCAAATGTTGTGTAACCAGCTCCAAAAAGAGAAGAAAAGAGATATCAACGCCTTAGAAATGAGCTACTTCGAGGGGGAAACCTCCAATACATTACATAAATGAACAATTCTTGGATGATACAATTTACAAAACCTCCTTTCTATATATAGGAGTCCATGGGGCCATAATGTAATCTTAGTGGGCCACAATGTAATCCTAGCCGACCTAACAATAATAATTTAAGGGCACAATAATAAAAAAATGGGGGTTACAAGGGTACAATAATAACAATAAGGGGTTTACACTAACAATAATAAGGGGCTATACTAGTGATATAGGGACCTAACAAAAAGTAACAAAAATAGCATCAGTTAGGGTCATTAAAATTCCGTCACTATAAGTGTCACCAAAGAGATAATTATTGATGGGCCTTTAATGACCTTCACCAAAAGTGTCATTGAAAATGGATTTGGTGATGGACCTTAAAGGACCATCACTATATACACTTACAATGACGCTTTTTTAAGGACCGTCACCATATGTGACATTGGTGACAAACCTTAAAGGTCCATCACAAGCATGACCCTCACCAATGTCCTTTCTTCTGGTAGTGTGTACTATGACAGGCGCCATCAGAAAAACCAATGTAATTTTGAAGGGATGTCGACATCTGCAATATCAAGAGTAATCAAGATAAGCAGCGAAAGTAGTAACAACAAGAACAACTAATATAGACACACTTATCTAATTTAAGGCACACTATTATAAAATGTAACTAACGTACAAGGGAGATATTCACATGAGAATTCATGCATAATATTTCTTTAAATAAAGACGATTCCTGTGCTTATCTAAAGAGACCCTGTCATAATCAATTAATTCATAGGCTCCTTTTGCAACCACATGCTTGAAAATATAGGGACCATGGCACCTCGGTTCAAATTTAGCAGCGTCTAGCTTATCGTTAGCTTGGTCATATAATAAAAATAGGTCACCTTATGAATAAATGCGAGGGTTAACACTTTGATCATACTGAGATTTAACATGTTTTTTCTGAGCCTCGACAGCTAATGCAGCGGTGCGAAAAGTATCATCTAATTGTGCTAAGTATAGAAAGATTTTCTCCTCTTCAGAGGTAGCTAGTAACAATTCACTGGCTAATTTGATTGATGGTATTTCACATTTAATGGGTAACACAACTTCTAAACTGTAAACTAGTTGAAAAGGAGTGAACCCTGTAATAGTTTTTGTAGAGGTAGGTATGCCCATAATGCTGAAAAAAACATGGTATGCCAATTTGATTTATAAGTTATGACAATCCATTTAATCATGGTGGTTAAAACCTTGTTGACAGCCTCAACTTGACCATTAGCCTGTGGGTAATATGGTGTAGAATTCTCATGGCGTAGGCCAAGTTCATGAGAAAGTCCGATCATCATAATATTTCGAAAGTAGTACCCATGGTCTGAAACAATAGCTTGAGGGACACCAAATTGAGCAATCACATGATTGAATATGAAAATAGATGTATTTTTTCCATCAACCATCAATGTAGGCATCACCTCGGCCCATTTGGTAAAGTAATCTATGGCAAGAATAATATACCCATGCCCCCTGGCTGAGTGAAGGTTACATGTAATGAAATTGACAACCCATTTTTCGAAAGGACCAACAACAATGATTGGGTGAAGAGGAGCTGGAGGTGCACATATCTTTCGATAAAAAAATTTGGCAATTGTGGCATTTTCAAACCGCCATAATACAATGTTTGAATAAAGATGGAAAAAAATAACAAGCGCATAAGATCTTTTGGGTTGTCGAAAACCCAAAAATATGGCCACCACACGCTCCATAGTGACAATAATTTAAAACCCTTTCATCCTCTTCATGAGTTATACATCATCAAAATAAAAATTCAGCACCATGACGGTAAAGAGTGTCACTAACAATATTGTATTGTTGAGATTGGTATCGGATTCCCCATCGAGTTGATAATGAAATATTTGGGTGAAAGGTTTGGTTCTGAAGATATATAATGATATCTCCATACCAGGGATATAAATTACTGATTAGAAATAGATATTCATCCACGAGAGGATTCTCTGCCACCATTTTGGACTCAGTATTGGGAAAGTCACAAATAAGTTCAACAAACACTAATGATTTCTTTGACTTGGATTTCTCGAACTCCAAATAAAACTCTTATTGAATAAAGATCCATTTGGATTATTTTCTCTGAGAAATTGTTTTTTCAATATGTACATCATCGAGTTATAGTTAGATATCACTTTTGTTTTCTGCAACAATATGTAACGTGAAAACATTGGACAGATTGAACTGCCACCAATACTAATTTCTCCACATGTGAATACTTGAGTTATGTCGGTTTGAGATTTTGACGTGGGTAATATATCACGTGTTCATTCTTAGATTCATCCTCCTAAAAAAAAACCATTCTTATGCTGTAATCAGATGCAGGTAAGTATAAAAATTAGTCTCGGTGGTAATTGGGCGGATGTAATAATGGTGCATGGGTCAACAGATTTTTAATCACATCAAAATATCTATTGAAAATCTCATCCAAAATAAATGGAGCATATCGTTTCAACAATTAGGTAAAACCTTTTGTTAACTCTACATAGTTCAAGATAAATCTACATAAAAAAAATTCTTTCCCTTGCAAACTCTAGAGTTGGCGAAGAGTGGAAGGAGGAGGTAGGTTAGTGATAGCCTCAACCTTCGATGGATCAACACAAATGCCTTCCTTCAAAATGATGAATCCACGTAAATATCTTGATTGTACACAAAAAACACATTTCTATGGATTCAAACGAATTTTGTAATGCCTGCATTTCATAAAGATAGTAGGTAAGTGCATAAATAATGAGTAGGTAGGTCATCCAAATTAGGATGTACAATATGTTCATGTCATGAAAGGCATAAGACATAGCTCTTTGAAAAGTTGCAACAAAATTCTTTAATTCAAAAGGTAATTTACAATATGCAAACATGCCCCAAGGACATATAAATGTTTTTTTGGGTTGATCGGCAGGGAGTATGTTGATCTTATTGTAACCAGAAAAACCATCCATAAATGAGAATATTTCTCTTCCAACAAAATCATCGACAATTTGATCGATATATGGTCTAGGATAGTTGTCTTTCAGACAAGCCTTGTTAATATCCTGATAATTAACGCATACTTTGGTAGTCCCTTGTTCTTTTGTTACGGGAACTATGTTAGATACCAAATTCGTTAAAGGAATAGGATAAATATATCCTTCTCATAATAGTTTTTGAACTTCAGCTTTGATTGTTGCATCTTTCTGCGGATGTATTGGACGTAATATTTGCCTAATAGGATTGGCATTCTGGTATGTATTAATTTCATGAATAACAATCTTATGATCGATACCTAGCATCTCTTCATAAGACCAGGAAAAAATGTCTCAAAATTCTTGAAATTGGGCTTTTTAAGTGTTAATATATTCAATCGAACAGGAAGAACCTATATGAATGTTTTCAATAATCCCAGGTTTAATTGATATTTCAATATGAATTGTTGTAGAAATATTTCCCAAGTTCATCTCAGATTCTGTGTGTGTCATCGATGTGGGGTTCTGAGGTTCCTTGACATAATAAATCGTAAAAATGGATGAAAAATCACTTTATAGTTTATCAAGGTGAGGCAAAATAATATTGATGATGTAGATCATCCCATGGCATTTCATTCGATGAAAATGTTTCACGGATATTTTCATCAGTTGTCAATACATGTTAAAAGGGATCTCGAAACAATGTCAAAGTTGAGCTTGATATAGAAGATGATTCTTCATGGATCACATTCATTGGATCAGCAGAAGTTTATAGGGTGTCAGAATACAATTGTACTACTACATATGACGATTCAAAAGGACTTAGAGGCATATCACCATTATGAGATTCTAGTTCTATTTCTAAAGGCAGGGTCCATGTGTCATCAAATGGAATTTTTCTTGATATGGTACTTTGGGAGAAGGCAGAGTGAAAGTTCTCATGAGAGAAGAATCCTTAATTAGTCCTACACAAACATCTTCATGCGGTATAACCATTTTTCCGACATGTTGGATACTATTTTTAGAATTAGGGTCTGAAGAAAAATATGACAACTGATCGAATTTAACAATATTTCCTTTGTGAGTAAACATTATTACTCGAAAGACTGAAGAAACAACAACAATCATTGCATAAGACCAACTGCGACCCAAAATAAGGTTGTAATCAAGAGGGGCATCAACAACTTCCACCTCTAGGTTTCTGGTTTTTCCTTCTACTTCTATAGGCAGATATCGGAGTATTCCATATGGATGGAAACCTCTTTCGTCAAAGGATTTAAGGATAGTTAGTGATTGGTTGAGTGTTGGAGAACCAAGATTTTTTCAACAATTTAATTACATTATACACATAGATGCCCCCTCATCTATTATAGTACAAAAAAATCGTCTTAATTTGACTAATACTCGAATTTGAAAAGAAATTTGATGTGGGGGTCTAGGTACAAAATTTTCAAGATCAAAGACCATTAGGTTTGAGTCTTGAGGATCAATAGCTCTGAGAGCTCATAATAGTAATTTACTTTTTGCTAGACATGATTGTAGAACTTCTAAGGCCGAAATTTTTGAAGGGGATATGGCCAAATATTCAACAATGTTGTAATTCTTAGCAGCTCTCACATGTGGAATGAAAGCTAATTTTCGAAGTACACCGTTAGCAAGCGGTTTAATCACTAAATCAGGGTTAGATTTCTCAATTTGTAATGGTTGAGAAACTGAAGGATTTCTTGATGGTATTTGAATGGATGAGTCAGTCTCTTTACCAGTTACAGGAATCATAGATCCATAGTCTTGAGATCGTGTCGCAACCATGACCTGAGACATCATTGAAATATCTGCCGATGAATTGGAAGAAGATCCAATCATTTTACTATATTCAGATTGAAAAGGATCTTTCAAGATGGCAGGTGTGGGTGAACGTTTGAAAAATTTCGATACCTCAGCTCAATGTAGACACTCTTTGGTATAGTGATCCTCGTCATAGATAAGAAAAGGATAATGAGGTTCCTTCTTTTAGTCAGATGGTTCTATTTTTTTTGTTTTCTTGTTAGGAGATTTGTTTTGTTTATTTGTATTCTTCCCTTTCTTCTTATTACCAGTTTTAGATTCACTTGGGGATGAATCTACAACAAGGATATCTGTGGAAGTTTCGAGGGAAGAATCTCCTTTCCGTGAATCTATTAGAGTTATAATGGGGGAAGTATATTTTGGTGATTTATTCTTACTCTTTGTAGTGCTAATTGTACAAATTACACTGTCTATAGAATAAGAACCAGAAGGAGTAGTGGTGATTTAACCTTGGTGTGGTAAATCAGGAATTTTTTCATATAGAGTACCAGACTGTGTGTATACAAGGTCTAAGTACTTTTCTTGGGCTATGACATGTTCTTCTCTAACAATACCTCCCTTAGCCACATCTTCAATGATTTTTGGAAGTAATGATTTAATGAATCATTCTGCAAAAATTTAATCGAAATGAAAACCTTCACTAAATTTCATCTACTTCTCCATTCATGTATGTGATCTGAAATGTATGTAGACGTACTGTATTTTAATGAAGTTAAAAGTTTTGTTCCATTGCCATAACAGTCTGGAAACTGAAAGTGAGTTAGGAAAGTTGTTACTAAAGAATTGAAATTTTTGAAAGAGCCATGTGGTAATTCAGTATCCACTTCGCAGCTAAGCCTATCAATTTTCTTTGAAAAAGTATCATTCAAAAGGATTCATCGATTAAGGAGTTGGATGCACACCAAAGATGATAATTCATCACATTATTTGAGGGGTATTCTGCTTATTTTCCTTCAAACATAGGTATATCACTGGGAAACTTGGTTGGCATTGGCAGCTAGTACGGAAGATAGGGAATTGGATCATTCATAAGGCGAGACAAATATGGTAAGTCTAAAGTTGCAATGAATGGTAATTGACGGTTAGGATCTTGTTGTGTAAACTAGTAACCTTGAGGAACAATACCAGTACCTAGAGGAGGATATACATGATAACTTGGAATATTATGAGTAGATGGGATTGGAATACCTCTGGGTATCCACGGTTAACAAGACCAAACTGAGGTTGAGTTGCTATTTGATATCTATAACAAAGGAACAGTTGATTTTGGTATACTGTATTTTGTCTTGTTTGTCCATATTGAAACTGCCCTTGAATCGGTTGACTCTATACAGACTGACCTACTAAAGGTTGGCTTGTTTGAACGGTAGCTGCACCTGGTTGTCCTACAGAGGTTTGAATAGTAGACTGAACTGCAGGTCTAGTTTGATGAGAAGTAACTTGACGGATGGCCTGTGTAATAGTTGATGTAGTAATTTGAGGAGATGTAGAAAAAGGGACTTGAGAAACTCGAGGAATAGGTGTACTGAGTTCTTGAACAGAATTTTGTACAACGGATTGGACAGGAGTACTTGGAGTACTCCAAAAAATTTGCTAACTACTATGTATAGGTACCTGAGGGGTAATTTGAAGTGCAGGCTAAGCATTTTTTTGTACTTGGGTGTAATCAAATTGTCCACTTAGTTGACCAGGTTGATTATAAGGGACCTGTATAGTATTGAAAATGTTGTTGATTCAACGGTGGGTTCCACACAGTACTAATGCTTGGGTAAGGAGATCCCATTAAATGTTGTTGTGCATAAGGTTGACCATAACCAAATTGAGGTATTGGTACATAATTTTGATAATTTCCATGATAAGTTCCAGTAAAAGGTTGACCTCCTTGCAAGGATAGTTGTTCTTGATAAAATCGCTACACTTGGATAGGTTGCGGTCCTTGAATGAATTGTGGACCTTGAATAGGGTATTTCCCTTGAAAATTTTGAGGTCCTTGAACAAGATACTTCCCTTGGAAAAGGTGTGGCCCTTGACCAAGGTACTTCCCCTAAAGAGGTTTTCCCTCAGGAGTATACTGACGCCCAGGCGGTAGATTGCCACCTTGGGAACTAGTTTGAGGAATGTTTCCAGACATCATATAGACTTTTTCCATTGTAAAACTTTCGATATTAGATTCATCAAGACCAGTTGATTATGTAATATTTTCATAAGAGGGAGATGCTCTTGAGAATGTACCAGAGAGTGACTGATATCCAGTAGGAACTGATGGAACACCATACAAAAAAATTCTGGCGATGAAGAAAACATGGATGGCTAACCTGACAGGCTTGATGAAGCCATGTAACTACCTATGGGTATAGAGTAAAAAGGAATCTAGCATGGTGAATAATTGAGACTAGTGTTATGTAGAAAGTCAATGATCTGTTGATACCAATGATCTTTTTTAAAACCTTAGATCTAAAGATTCTTGACGTGACGGAATTATAATCTTTTCTTCCGTGTCAGTAATCTCTTCGATACTAATTAGGCCAGGAGAAATATTCTCAGTATGGTTAGCTTCACTCCAGGTGAATGAGGACGAACAAGAGTTGGGCTATGAATTCCAAAGTTGACTCGGATGAAGTAGATTCATATCCAGGTTCAAATATTTTAGGTTCAATGAATTGAGTATCTGAAAAATCACTGGTAGTAAATTTAACTATGATTAATTCAGAAATTTATGGTTGTTCTCAATTTCTTCCTACTGTCTGAGGTTGATTTAATTTTTAATCGGGATGTATTATTACAAATTTTTCATCTTGTTCAGTAGAGCCAGTTCCTGATGGTTGACCTCTTTCACATTTTAGATTTTCCAATGGTATACTCACATTACGGGAATTTTGAGGTCTAAAATGGGCCTCCGAAGAAAAATGTACAACCAAAATAAAATTTATAAGAACCAATAGGATTCAAGATGATTATTTCAACCATGGGGGATGAAAAGATTAAAAAATAATAAAATAATAAAACTATTTTTTCAACTTGTATTTTCGACTTATCTCCCAAATTATTTACTCAAAATTCAAGCGGGAGCACTCGTTCGATGAAAAAATTAATTCCTCATCCAAGGAGTACCCATGTTTCATACTTTTGATGGACTTTTCTACATGAAAAATGAGAAATACATTAAAAAAATTATTGTAATCACTTTTTTCATGTATTTCTCATTTTGTGTGTAGTAGGGTCCATTGGAAGTATACAATATTAGTACTCCTTAGATGAGGAATTAAATTTTGCATCCAACGAGTACCCCTGCTCAAAATTTGAGTAAAAACATTGCGAGATAAGTTGAAAATACGAGTTGAAAAAGTAGCTTTCTCTTCTTTCCCTCTAAAATTTGATGATGTAATAAAATATCATTTTATCTTTCCACTATTATTTTATGATTTCCTTAGGAGGCCCATCTTAGACCTCAAAATTTCCCTAATAGGATGTTTCCCCTGCATTCTATGAGAGTGTCTCAATAATTCAGCCATGGTTAATATTTAACACACGAAGTAAAAAATTATTTCAAAAAAATATGCCTAAGGCCACTAAAAACAAGCAATTTGAACACACCCCTACAAAATCTAAGAGACAATCTACACACAAACAATATGTTTCCACACTAAAAACACTAGTTGGTGATGAAATCCGACATCGTAAAAGTTAACGCAGAAAACTTGTTTGTTGGAATAGTTACACCGACAACCTTCTTAATGAAACAGTCTGACGCAAGTCCCTCCACTTATTCCATATCGAAGTGAAGAGTACCCTCCGGAAAGTCCAAGTGAGTATAGGCGACATCTGTTCCGAGTACAGTGGGGCCTTCCCTCCACCATCACCTTGGGAAACATCCTAAATATTATCCCCACTAAGGTTACCAACTGATAAAAATGCACCTAGGGGAACAGTCTACGACCCGATATACATGTAACGACAGAGTATCAAGCTCAATCCCCTTGAAGGCTCCTCGACATGGTAAATCTGAGATTTCCCAACAAGTGACCCCAGGCTCCTCGATAATGGTTAATCCGAGGTTTACCATTTATATTACTAGCACACCTTCTGTCTTTTCCAATGAGACAGGTATGATTACCTCACTAGGTTTGACATGATCTTGTGCTTGACCCTTTTAAGGAGAGATTCCCAGAGTAAAAATGTAACAATTGGACTTCCCTATCGTAATATTCTACTTGCTTGTTTTAACTGCTTTGGAATGTTTATTACAACCTATTAAAAAACACCAGCCTAAGCTATATTGGTGGAATGAGCTGTAGAAAATGTAAAAATGTCTAGATTGATTTTATTAGGCATTCTATTGATTTAATTATTATTTAACACAAAGTTTATGGACTTAAAACTTTGATGATGTTGTGACCCAACACAAAATACTCTAAATGCATCTATATGCCAAGTGCAACTATTTATTTTCAATGAATTCTATTTAGGAGAAAGTTGAGAAATATTTGAATTTAAAACATAAACTTCCTCACTTGTAAACAAAATCCTTGTTGAAAAGAAAAAAATTTAATTAAGAACCAAATTTTCAAATATGATCAATTTCTCTTTTCGAATAAAATTCATTTGACAATCAAGTCAAAAAATGCAATTTCAACAAACAAAAAATTCTCAAAAGAAATAAATTCCTAAAAAACTCTAAAAATATAAACTTCAAAATCAAATAAAAAACTCTAATTGTGAATCCTAAGTACGATACCTAAAAATGTTTTGTAGATGATTTCTCTTAGTTGTAATTATGCTAAGAATGTTTCCACTTATCTCAGGAGAAATGAAATCATACAATAGTGTTTGGTGCTAAATCAGGCTTCAGTAATCTAGAATATTTTCCAGGTTTGCAAATGAATAGGAAACAAATATTCATAAAAGTAGGGTTAGCTAAAATCCTGATAGATGAAGAAGATAAAATCATAAAACTATTAATCTAAGGCAAAAAAAGTTATCTTCCATATATAGCAACAGTAAAATAGGGCAAATCGTAACTTGTAAAATGCAAATAGGATGACTAATCACGCAAGACTCTAAATTGCTTAAAAGAAGTTCTCACACAGGATCTGATAACTAGAATAGATCAAGGCAAACTTCTAGAATTTAGTGATCTGGCTCTGAAAAGGATAATTTTATTTTTTTTCAAAATTTTCCAGGGGGTGCACAACCTATTAGTTAGCAAAAATCGCGCATGCATACTGGATTGCACTAACAAGTTGCATAGGTTGTTGCTCTATTTTCCATAGAAAACCACGCAGGCAAGGAAAAAGTTGGAAAAAATAAATTTTAGGTTTTCTTTCTTAGAGATTCTAAAAACTTATCTACCCAACCACACTGAGAGAAGTCAAAATCATAAAAATAAAGTTTAAAACTGAACATAAACAAATAAAACTAAACTAGATCCCCATTATGGTCGCCAATTTCTTAACATGATTAATCCCTCTTGTAGACAAGAGCAATCTACCTAGTACTCTAACGAGTAACTAGAAACAAACATCGTTTTGAATACCTCTTTCTCTAGATTAATTGTAATTTATCATCATCATAATAATAAAGTAGAGACGACATGTTCTTACCTTAAAATCCAAATATTTGATGTAGCCCTTTGTCTGTCACTTCAAAGTAGTTCTCCAATGATGAATATAACCTACAACCAAAGACAAGACAAATAATCAAAAGGATCTGAAAAATATAATAATAAAAAAGTACTAATCCAACTTATTTATCAAGGATTCTAAGTATTGAAATCATTCCCATGAATAATACAATGAGAAAAAGAGATCTATATGTATTATCATAAGTTAGAAAGAGTAATCCTACAACCAGATGCCTTGATGGTGTACATATTTCTCCTGGGGTCCCGAGCAATCGTTTTCCTTCAGTTTGACAAACCTTCCTATTAGAATAACCAGCATGAAGTCATATCCACAAATATGTGATCTTCAGTGTGTCTATAATAACTCATTAGTATAGAAATATGCTCTCAATGAACTCTCGTTAGCTTAGAATCTATAACAATCAGTCTCTATTCACATCAATAGCTCTAGGTATCTACCCTTGAGCTTGAAACTTGAGCTCAATATATAGGGATATTGAGGTAGTTTTAGCTCCACAATGAGGGGGATGGGTTCCTCGCATGAAGGGATTTGAGTTCCTTTTAGCAAGGGATAAGCTCCATGAGTGGAGGGATAAAGCTCGTACTGGCACAACTGTAGAGGCTTCTAGTTTGGAGAATATTCGACAAACTAGGCTTCTAGAAGTTACTTTTCCCTTTTAATTTCTTTTCACATGGGTGCGTAGGTCTTAGTGGAAAACAGTGCGGTGGTTGTTGCAGGTAATGGAAGGATCATCAGCACATGCGCAGGGAAATGCTAGTAAAACCACGCAAGAAAATTTTTAATGGTTTTACAGAGCTTTTCTCCAATTTCCAAGACTTGGCTCATGAATATAAGTGTTTTTATATCTAATGAAACATGATATGGATGGTGATAGACCCCTATGAACAGTCAAATATTCTGCCACAAGCTTTTGAATATCAAATTTAAGGCCATCCCAAAAATAATTCTTCTTGAACTTGTGGTAAGTTTTTAAAAATACTGAGTGCCCTCCTAAGGGAGATGTGTGCAATTCCAAAAGAATATTTTGTTTGAGTTAGGAATTCTTACAAAGATATAAACAATATTTCTACCATAATGAATCATTTTTCCAGCTAAATGTTTTTGATGTACCAGGATATTTATACAAATTTTGAATGAGTGTCCACACGTCTTCATCATTCTTCCACTCATCCCTTTCTTCAGTTATCCACACAGGTTGGATAATAGAAATGGCACAAAGCATTGCTTCCACATCCTCATCCTTTCTTGAGAGTGCATTTTCACATTAGAGAACTTTTGAGGTATAAAATGGGCCTCCCAAGAAAAATATACAACCAAAATAAACTTTACAATAATCAATAGGATTCAAGATGATGATGTCAACCATGGGGGATGATTCACCATTTTTGGGGTAAAAAGTAAAAATATTAAAAATTAATAAAATAATAAAACTACTTTTTTCAACTTGTATTTTCAACTTATCTCCCTAATGCTTTACTCAAATTTTGAGCAGGAGTACTCATTGTATGCAAAATTTAATTCCTCATCCAAGGATTACCCATTTTGCATATTTTCGATGGACCTTGCTACACAAAAAATGAAAAATACATGAAAAAATGTTATTGCAATCATGTTTTTCATCTATTTCTCATTTTTCGTGTAGAAGGGTCCATCGAAAGTATGCAACATGGGTATTCCTTGTATGAGGAATCAAATTGTGCATCCAACGAGTGTCTCGATAGAAATTTGAGTAAAACCATAAGGAGCGAATTTGAAAATATGAGTTGACAAAGTAGTTTTATATTTTTTTCCTCTAAAATTTGATGATGTAATCTAATCTTATTTTATTATTTCCACTATTATTTTATAATTTCCTTAAGAGACCCATTTTATACCTCAAAATTCCCCTAATGAAATTTTTTTTCTTCCCTTCTTTTGTACATTATTTCAAAGTCATAACTAAAAATCTTTGTGACCCTTTTTTGCTGCTCTTTCTGAAGATAATCTTTGTGACCCTTTCTAAAGATAATCTTTGTTCCAAAAAGTATTTAAGAATATTATGATATGTTTTTACCTTCAAATGTCTTCCCATTAGGTAAGGTCTCCGTTTATTTAGTGAATGTAATATTTCCAACATTTCCTTCTCATAAATAGGTTTCTTTAAATACTTTCCTTTGATTGGACGACTTTCAAAAGCAATGGTTCTTCCTTCTTGCATTATAACTGCACCAATTCCATTTTCGAAGGCATCACATTCCATAATAAAATAATTTGTGAAGTCTGGCATAGCTAAGACTAGTGCTCGGCACATTTCCTCTTTAAGATATTCAACTTCCTTACTTGCCTCTCGAGTCCAAAAAAAATCATCTTTCTTCATTTATGATGTTAGAGGTGCCGATATTCTCCCATAATTCTTAAAAAACTTGCGATAATACCCTGTTAACCCCAGAAATCCTCAAATATTCTTTATGGTTGTGTGGATTTTCCATTCCTTCATGGATTTAATTTTTTTAGGGTATACATTAACACCCTCATGAGATACAATGTGACCCAAATATTCCACCTCGTATACTAGAAAGAAACATTTGGAGGTTTTTTCATATAAATGTTTCTCCTCAAATAGTTTGAGCACCCTGTCAACATGTTGAAAATGATCCTTCCAAGCATTGCTATAGATTAGTAAATCTTCAAGAAATACTAACACAAATTTTCTAAGGAAGGGATTGAAAATGGAATTCATCAAACGTTGAAATGTGAAAGGTGCATTATTAAGGCCAAAGGGCATGACCAAAAATTCAGAATGACCCTCATGAGTTCTGAATGTTGTTTTCAAAATGTCTTTAGTATTCATTCTAATTTAATGATATCCAGAACGAAGATCTAGCTTGGTGAAGTAAATTGCTCCATGTAATTCATCCAATAATTCATTAAAGACGGGGATGGGAAATTTATATCTAATAGTGAGCTTATTGAGTTACCAATAATCTGGAAACATATGTCATGATCCATTCTTCTTGTGCACCAATACTACTCGAGTAGAGAAATCACTTTGACTAGGTTGACTTATACCAACCTCTAACATTTCTCCAACCATATGTTCAATCTCACTCTTTTAAGAATAATGATACATATAAGGCCTAATGTTTGGAGGAACACTTCCTGGAATCAAATTAATAGAATGATCATGATCACAAATAGGTGGGAGTCCCTTGGGAGTCTCAAACACCTTGGAATGATTGTCCAATACTTTTTTTTTATGTTTGTATAAATAGATGATTTTGATGTTTGAACCTCCAGTGATCATAATTGTGCAATTACACCTCATTGTTATTTCTTCAAAATCTTTGTCATGACATTAGAGTTGATTAACTTTCCTGGATTCCCTATCATACCTCATAATTCAACTTCCTTTCATTCCGAAAAATAATTCAAGAAATGTTCTTGAAAATTAAAAGCTATCGTCCCCAAAGATTGTAACCATTATAATCCTAGTACAACATCAACACCACCCTTTGGAATGGAGAGAATTGGACTATTAAATACATATTCCCCCATGGTTAGCTTGATATTATTGAAATTTCCAAAGAAATTTATGGTTCCTCCATTTGCAACCATCACTTGACACTCTGGTGCTGGGTATAGGAAGCAATTCAATTCCTTGGCTACCTTAGAATGAATAAATTGTGGGTACTACCCGAATAAATCAACACTATTAACTTTTTCTTCTTTATATGTCCTTCTATCTTGAGAGTTTGAGGAGTGGTAATTCCTGCCAATGCATTACAGGATATAGTCGGATTCATTTCTTCTTTCTCTAGGGTTGGTTTCGGGTGTATATCCTCTTATTTTGAAGTTTCTTGTTCCTTTTCCTCCTCCTCTTCATAATCTATGTAAAATAATTTGTTCTTAGAACACTTATTAACTTTATTTTATTTGTTATCACAACTATATAAAAGCCCTTTTACTCTTTTTTCTTCCAATTGTTGTGGTTTAAACCTTGTAGGTTGTTGAAGTCTAGGAGTAGAAACACTTCCATATTTATAGATGTGAGTGGTAGACTTCATTGTCGCCATAATTTTTCTTTCAATTCTTCTTTCCAACCTGAATTCCTTCTCCAATTAATTGTGTTTAATGTTATCCTTTAAAGTTGCTATGAAGGCATCAATCTTGTGCTCCTCTAGAATATCCTTTACCCTTATATTCAATTTTTTGAAGTCCTCAATCTGCTCCACCAATGAACCCTTTTGTTTGAGATTTATAAATTGTCTAAAGAAGGTGTTGATATTTGTATCCTCATAATGTGCTATCATTTCCTCCATAAAAATTGACCAAGTGATAATTTTTTTACGAGAGAAAAGGCATCGATCCCATACAAATTGTATTTTTATTAAATATAAAGTTGAAATACATACCTTTTGTTTTTTTTTTCACATTATGGAGATCAAAATATTGCTCCATCTGTAGTATCCATGTTATAGGAACCTTGCCATCAAACTTCCTCATATATATCTTTGGAATATGGTGGGTCTTCAATCCAACGTTAGAGTTTATGAAATTATGATTAACATTTATTTTTTTCTCATCACGTGTTTCATCTACTGCCTTTTCTTCATTAGGAATCATTTCTTGTAGCAACTTGGTGAAACCTTCCTTCAAACTTTCCATGTCTTATTTGAGTTTTTTTTCTATACCATCGATCTTAGCTTCCATGCCATTCTTCAAAAAATCCATCTTAGCTTCCACACCTTTATTCAATCCATCCACTCATTTCCTCAAACCATCCATCTTAGCTTCCATTTAATTTTTTGTTAATCTTTGTGACAAGGAAATTTCTTGCACATCGTCTCATATTTTTTATATATCATGTTGCACTTCTTCCTCTTCATAAGAAATAGTAGAGCCTTATGAGGGCTTAATGGGTGTGGAATAATTTTTTGGGGGAATTTTAGAACCCAATATTGATATCTATGCTTCAATATGCCCTTGGAATCACTTAAAACTAATTTTTCAAACAATACTTATGCAATTAAAAAAAATACACACATTTTTCTTGCTTTTGAGGAACTCGATATTAAAACTGAGTATATTTGTAATTTCATATCACTAAGATTTTATCTTTAGTCCTGTAGTATCCCTTTGAGTCCTCTTTCTAATGCCACAAGTCAAATCTAATTTGGATTCTTCAAGGTATAGTTATGCCCAATCTCCCACAATGACCTAAAGATGGGCTGGTTCAGTAGAGTGAATTTTTACGGCATTTCACGTGTCACGGTTTCATCCTTCAAATCTAAAATAGATACACAATAAACTACAGTATGTGCACTTTTGGTCACTTTTTATAGAATTCCAATCTGATGTCTGGAACAAAAGTTATGAGGATTTTCCCTTGGCCACTTGTTTGAGATAAAATTATGGATCATGTAAAAACCATAACTTCCATAGATCACATCTCCGAAAATATATTGAACCACGATCTAAAATTTTTACATAATGTTTCGTAAGATTTCAGCTCAAATGGGTGTTTTTTCATCATTTGAACCTTCGTCTAAAATAATTTATAGTGAAAATTCTAATATGAACTATTTGGAGTAGCAAAACCCTAGAATCCAAAGCTCTGAAAACAAATGTTATGAGACCAGCTAACAAAATAGAAGAAAATATAGATAAATTCCTTAGAAGTCGGCCTCTTCAAGGGGTAAAACTCCTTTACATTACATAAATGAATAATTCTGGATGATACAAATGAAAAAACCTCCTTTCTATATATAGTAGTCCAATGGGTCACAATATAATCCTAGCTGGCATAACAATAGCTATATAAGGCACAACAATAACAATAGTGAGCTTCTATTGGGCACAATAATAACAATATGGGGACCACATGGGTACAAAAATAAATATAAGAGGGTTATAATAACAATAACAATAAGGGGATACACTATTATTATAGGGACCTAGTTGTTTCATCCTGACATGTAAAGTGAATATTTAGAACTAACTAATAGATATAAACCATAACCCTCATCTTCTAAGAACAAATTAAATATTACCCCATGAACCATGAGTTCTAGAAATCCTTGTATATGCAACAGTGGGCTTTATTAGCAATTAGTTTTTAGAAAACAACGTAACCAAGTATATCATAGTATTGAATTAACTTCTATACCATAGGCATGGCCACTTCTTTTAGCAGGCATCCATAGCGTCGACAAGGATACCTTTTTAATCCATTGAGATGCCAATGTCCCATATAAGAGAAATAAATATATAGTTGCAAGAACATTTAAATTTACTTAGATTTCTACTGAAGATTATTTTTTTGGCTTGGTAACTAGTTAATAATAATTCCATTCATGGGAGCTAATAAAATTGAACAAATTGGCTCATGATGAGACCTCCTGACATTCATTTTTACAACCAAAGGCCATTACCCTGGTTTGGTCATGAGTAGTGGTAATGCCACTTTATTAGGACCTATGATCATAGTGGGTCAGCTCATGATGAGACCTCCTATCCTTAAGTTGACTATTTTTGTTTAAAATTCAACTATAGTTATTTTATTTTATTTTTCTCTCCGAATAAGACAAATTGTATTAAGCAATCATATGGTACAAAGTGAGATTACAATCAAGAGAGGCAAGAAACGTGCAAACCAAAAATTATAAAATATCAACCTCGGTCCCAAAGAGAGTAAGTGAAACAAGATAAAGAGCTAAGAAGCGTGACTTGAAAGCAAGAAGATAGAGCTGGGTTATACCCAGAATGGGTTGAAGTCTCCATGCAAAAAATTTTCCCTTTATTTTTGTTGACTTTGACCCATTCAGCTTGGTGTGGATGGGCATGAACCACTTGTAGACTGTTGATGAATGTGGTAGGAGTCTCCTTATCTGTATCGAAAAAGGAGGAATCATGAGTGCGTTTCTAAGAGATCGTTGTGACTGGAGGGCCCTCTAGGATGACGGAGGTTGAATCATTTTTCTACTTTACCTGCTCCATTTCTGCATCAATTTCTTCCTCATCTGAACTGGAGGACTCAGAATCATCCACTAGAGGCAAATAACATGGAATCCATATTTTTTATTTAGATTTGACATTTTTTTCCTTTCTTTTTTGCAAGGAATGTGGGGCTGGAATTCTGAAGGTGTCCTGTTTGGTGACAATGGCGATAGCGAACGACAATGTTATCAAAATCTGGAATCGGTGTCCATAGGAAGTCATTGATTTTGAGATTAATTTGGTCAGGTAGAACTTTACTTATGTCTACTTTCACACATATTCTGCCATATGTTAATAGACCATGGTACTTCGGAAGGTGATCTGTGGTCACATAGTGGCCCAGAGTATTTCCTATTCCTTGGAAGACTAAGAGGTGCCATAAATGGGTTGGTAAATTGGGAAGCCTAACCTAGACAAGAATCTTGGTGATTACTATTGTGGTGGGGTATAAATCTAGGAACTAGGGGGTGAGGAATAACCCAGCTCTTCCCCAAAACTGTGGACCTTCTGTTAATTCCCTTTTATAATATTTTTTGTGATCAAACAACACAATTAAGAAACCCTTGCTGCATAAGTTGACCGTGCAGTTGTGGGTCCAGTTAGCGTAGATCCACTCTAAGATATACTTTGTGTGAGGCCAAAGACCATCAAATCTATGGATGATGGCTTTTTATACGAAATTTTGAGGCTGATCTGCCAAATCTATGTGGGCAATCACAATGGTGGGAACATCCTCTATTTTTTCAACCAAAAAAGGCTTGGGGGCTTTTGGGGATTGAGCTGCTTTCTTAGGTTGTGCATGGACAACATGCTTGTAGGAGAAAGCTAGAGCAGTTGATGGATCTCCCATGGCTCCCCCTCTCAGTCGAAGGGATAAGACTAAAGTAGCATCTCTTTCAATATTATAAAATGAAAGGGGAAAAGAAGCATCAAGTTTTTTACCTCCATATAGAAGTATTTGAAGAGCTGAGGGAATCCCCAGCCTATGTTGAAGGGCTTGCAAGAGATTCTAAACTCTATCCATTGGGCAGACCCAAAGCAACATGGATCTGCTTCTAAGAAGCAAGATCTAGATTTGAAAGGTAGGAGAGAGTAGATCTAAGTACCCCTGGATACCAAGATGCATTGCGGAAGCCAGGTTGATGATGCTTGCCTTCTCACTAATAGTCACAACCCATTATAATTTTCTAGTGGGGAGGCACCTGACCTCTTTCTAGAGATTCGCAGGGCTGGAGGCCTTTTTTTCCCTGATCTCATGGCAGCCAAGGTAATACTGGAGGGGAGGAGCAACATTCAGATCGCTTTTGGTGATTTCTCCTCTCACTGTGATGTCAAATTCAGAGTGTGCCCCCTGTATCTGCAAATGGTAGCATGTAGAAAATTTCTGGAGTAGGGGTGTGGCCACAATCCACTGGTTGCAATGATCTTCATGGCCTAATGGCAGCCTGATGGTGTTGACATAAAGGGGATCTATAGAGAGAAAGCTAGGTTTCATCTTGCCCACGTCAAATTCCATGTTTATACCAACTATGGTTATTTTTAATCAACAAAAGATAACTTAATAGATGGGGTGGCAGGTCAACTCCTTGTGTGATGGTTCACATGATGGTTTGCTCTATCTCAAAAGAGAAAGTGTGATGGGGCTAATTTTGTTCAAAAAATTAAATAAAAACCCTACCAAGCTCATAATTAGGTTTTCCTAAGACTGATTACTTTCTAAACAAGTCAAATTGAGTTAGATTAAAAGTTCTAAAACTATTAGGAAAATGAAACCACTATAGGAACATCTAAATTCCTAGTGGAGTCGCCAAGTTATTTGACAGAAAATTATCTCCTGCAAACTGAAATGAATCCCCTAGATCTAGTCGTCCTATCTAGAAAAAAAGAAACAAAAGACTATTTTTTTTCCTCAGATAAATTAGAACATGGAGTAAATACCTACCTGAAGCTTAACATAAGTTATCCTCTTCTCCCTGCTTGTGAACTTTAGCTCTAGCTCCAACTGCTATAAATGGAACCTGCAAAACAACTATAACAAACACAAAAACTACAAGATACAAATAGCATATAATAATATCTATAATCATTGATTCAATAAGGCATTGAGATACATATGCATAAAATAGACATAAGTATAGGAAAATAAATATTTTTGTATTAATTAAATATAGGAGAAGATTACAATCATTTAATATATCTTGACCATGTAAATGTGTCCCACCAAAATAATCCTTCCTTATTCGTAAAGAAAGGCTTCAATCACAACTCAAGGATAGTAATAGATCCTTAGGTAAAAAGTAGCAGCATTAGGGCATAGATAAGAGTCTGCAAAATCCAACGCAAACTCCATGGGAGGCAGTGAATTTATATGGTAAATAGGGGACTTTCGGTTTTACCAATATAGGACTCAAATCTATATATAAGGAAGGATAAGCTCTAGGGATAAGAGATAAAACCTTTAGGATAGGTGTTTGAGATCTCGATCAATAGTAAATGGTTATAATAACCTTAAAATCTTATGGAAATAAAATATTCGAAATTATTTTTTTTCTCAAAATTCATGAACCATCACAGCTACATAAAAGGCTACATGCGTTGGTCAATGCAGGTGCTCAATTGTTCAACATGCAACAGTGCAGGTTGCTAGAAGAGAATCTGTGATGGGTCCAAAAACTAGGTTTTAGAGTTGATTAACCCACAAAACTTGGAATGTTCAGAGATATAATGCTTAAGCCTTTGTAAAGGAATGATTGTAAGGTGTCAAGCATGTTGACTGCTCAGGTTTCTAGGCCAGTTGATCATATATGGAAAAATGACTTGTAACAATATGTGTTATTATGTGTATACTTTTGATGATAATATATGTTAGTAATGATGCATTTGTGATCAAGATTCATGATGAAGAGTTGGCACAGTTTTAGAGGGAGCATCTCTTATGCTTCCAAAAACTCATTGTTGGCATTATGGTTTCTGACAATCAATTTATTACATATTTTTTATCTATTTTTTGGATGTGATCAGTATTGGTGATGAAGGACCAACATAGGTTCATGGGAAAAATCTCGTATGCTTCCATTGGTTAATTATGATCATCATAAGAAATACTTATGTGATATGATCTATGGTTATTATTATTGTGATCATAGTTGGTATGTCTCCATGAGTTGTATGGATTTTGTGTTCATTATGGTATGTCTACATTATGGTTAACAATTGTAGAGTGTAGGGAGATGTATAGTTTTGGATGATTTTGATTGCATAGGATTAAATTAAAGGTGATACAGAGACTCCAAATCATGTACATGTGTTGTAGATCATGAGGAAGCATTCCTCCAAGTTTTAGAATGAATAAAGAAATATTTGGCTTACATTAAGCCTCAACCACATGGAGGAAGGCTCAACAGTTTAGTTGGAAGTTCTCACCCATTGGGAATGACATGTGAACAAGGCGTATTCAACCAAAATGTATCTTCATTGTCTCTGTAGCCACGCCTATAGGTAGTAAAAATACATAAAAATATAGTTAAACTATTTTTTCGTTCATGGAATTATGTGCATAGATGGGTATGATTTGGTCAACCAGTTAGTAAACTAAAACCTTGGTTTTTTCCTAAGGTATTATGAGATCAAAAGGCTATAAAAGGATAGAATTGAAGAAATTTTAGTGTGAATTTGATGACTTATTTGTGATGAATTTATTTGGAATTAGTTTTCAAGAAAGTTCATGTAAGAGATTAAGATCTCAGAGATATGAAGTTATGGATCTGATGTAGGAAGGAATGATAATAGACCTTTTCCTTTCCTAATTTTATTATCTACAAAGATCGATGTATTGAATATGTGATTGAGATTTAGGTGACCAAGTTTATGTTAGAGGAGTTAATGTTCTCCTTCTGAAATAGAGTGTGCATATGTCTCTCATATAATTTGTTTATATTTTATTTTTTTGTATTAATTGCAGAGATGAGCATTAGGCATAGATCGATAAGATTTTTTGACAATACATGTTTTTGTATAGATATTATTGTGTGTCTTAGGATTTAAAAGATCACTTTACATTGATGAAGATTTTTTTTAGAGATAAAGAATACTTTCACTTGTGTGTCACTATACAATTGATGATTGAATTGTTTGGAAAAGATCATCATGCTCATATGAAGTGCTCATAGAGACTTTTGTCACTTGTGAAATTGTCTTGATTGGTTGTGTGCCTTGTTGCAACTTGGATGTTGTGTAAAATGTTTCTTCAAATGTTATATTGAAGGTTGTATTCAAAATATAATTCATATGTCTAAATTTGTAGAGATGGTGTATGATTTCCTTGTGGACTAGTACTAGTGTTTTTTCCTTGAGTATACAGGGATCAACATGATACCTTGTATTCAAATATGGTGAATTTTTTATTGTTACCATTTATATACAGTGAATGTGATGTGAAAATGAACTATTTTTTGGATCTACTATTGGTTTTTTTATGCTTGTGTTAATTGGTACTGTAGAGAAGTAATGTATGCAAAGAATCAATTGGATTGACTCCTATATATAAAAAAAATATGACAAATTATTCATGGAAAAAGTTTCTTGTTTTCTTCATATATTGTAGATATTTGTTTGTTTCCTTGACTATATTTGTAGAGATCAAAATATTCTTTGATGAGCGGAGATATATATGATTTCTCCTTGATTTAGGGTCATGGTTGCTTTAGTCATCATTATAGCAGAAACTTGAATAATGTATGAAGTGATGAATGAATGAAGATATAGTCTTGGATGATTGGGTTTTGATATTTGAAGCATGAATGTTGGAATGTTATATTGAGAAAGAGGATTATTCTTGAAAAATTGATTTAGCTAGGAACTATAGTTGCACTGAGTTAATGATTTAGAGATTTATTTAATAAAGAGAAGGGTTGGAATCATTAAGGGCTTATTGATTTGCAATAGAAATTTGTTGGCACATAGATCATTTATGAATTTGATATATATGCAAGATACTTTGTGATCTAGTAGAGGAATTTGATGAACATGTTTCTTGATAGCAAAGTGTTTTATATTCATATTAGGTTTTGGCATTGTCTCGGTTGTGCGCAAAGTTTTGAACGTTATGCTTGAAAGCTTGTGACTTACTAGTTGACAGTTTTTCGATAAGATTTGATAGGGTTGTGATATGGATAATATATGGCTTATTATTTATAATGCTAATGAGAAAAGTGTTTTTGGATTGATTTGGCATCTGAGAGGATTTATGATAGGTTTCCTTGATATAGTAAATGTGATGAATGTGTTGGTCAATTAATATGACTCGAAAATGTTATGATTTGGTATCGAAAATGATTTGGTTATGGCTTGGTATATTGATTTCATCAATGATATGATTGGAAAACTATAATTGGTTATTTAGTGATTGGCATTCATTTGTTCAATTATTCGGTGATCCAGTTTATTGGGATTCAATGATCCAACCTAATTAGTGTTTTGGTATTTAGTTTGAGCATATTGTTGGGTGTGGCTCTAGTTTGAAAATTTGATTAAAGATGGCCTGCATGTTTTGATGGTTGATTGACATAGGCAGATCCAATGTGAAATATTTTGAAACATGGTAAACAAAGGTATTAAGGGTTGTATCCTTTAGTGATGGAGTAGGAAATTCCTTTCAGTAGGAGCCAATAAAATTGTTAGGGAGTAATAACTTCATTTCAATCAAAGCTATAGAATTCATAGAGGTTGTAGCCTCCCACAGGTAGGAGTCTTGATATTGGTAATATTTTTCTCCAGTACAAAATGTAAAATATTTTTTTTTACAGTAAGAAAGAAGACATAGATGAAAACGATGGTAGTTTTCTCTGACATTGGGTTTCCATCTGAAATATGTGTCCTTAGGTGCTGACGTGTTGGTATGTTTTGAATACGTATAGTTTACATGATTTTATATTTAATGTTGTACATGGTTTATAACAAAATATCATTCTAATGAAGCACTGGTTCAAGCTAATTATGAAATGAAAGCATAAGTTAAGTAAATTTGAATTGGGCATAAAATGTCGATTCATCACCCACCCGCTCTCATTATTTCCACCAAAAGTTAAAATTTAAAAATAATAATTGATATATTTTAATTATATATAATAAAAATTAAAAATTAGTTGCGACTCGATCCCACTTTGTGGTCCATAGATTTGAATTGAAGATGGATCCATGCTAGTTATATCATAAATTATAGTGATTTTAATAAATCTAACCTAAATAATATTTAATAGTTATGCACTTTAATTAACAATTTATATTTAATAGTAACAACAGTATCAATAATTACATTAATATTATATAAAAAAATATTACTTATAACACTTAAATAATATTAATATTATAAATATAAACACTAAAATTAATAATATTACTAGATAAATAATAGTATTAATACTAATAGCCTTGAGGGGCAATTCAATTGGTGATTGAAGTAATTTGAAATTTCTGAAGAGTGAGAAATCTAAAGTTGAAATTTCGCTATTTGTAACCTGGTTTATGGAGAGGAGGACAGGTCGTAAACCCCAAAGTAGGTTGTTGGGTTCCTCCCGGACATATGTGTGAGTGTGTGTGGTTGAACAATTGGAAAAAAAAACATGTTTGCAAGCCCTTTTGTATACAAGTGATAAAAAGTTCAATCACTAGCACATGTCTCATCAACAAAACCTACAAAAAATTATTGTTAAAACTAATAATTATAACATAAGAAATAACACTCTTATTTTTAATATTATTACTTTATCACTTAATAATTAAGTAAATATTTCAATTAACTAAATTTAACTAATTAATAATATAAATGTATTTATTTAGTTGTTTCCTCTGAGACATATGTGACATATGTGTGTGGTGGGACAATTGGAAAAAGAAAAGTTAACAAGCCCTTGTGTATCCAAGTAATCTAAAGTTCAATCACTAAGACATGCCTCATCAATAAAATTTACAAAAATTTATTATTGAAACTAATAATTATAACATAAGAAATAACAATAATATTTTTAATATTAATACTTTATAAAATATTTCAATTAATTAAATTTAACTAATTAATAATATAAATATATTTAATTAACTGTTTAATTAGTTTTAAAACTGATTTTTTAACTTAACTACCTATTAATAATATACTTTATCTAACAAACTAACAAAAAAATTTAATTAATGAGAAATAAATAATAATTATATTAATAATCATATAATATTTAACTTTTCTCCTCTTGCCTTTTTACTCAGTTTAATGTGAATTACTTTCTCCATTTTAAAACATTTAATCATTAGCTATATTTTCTTTCATTCCTCTTCTATTATTTTTTATTTTTCAATAATTTTTTTTGTTACAAAGAAATTCTATTAAAATATTTTTCATTACTATTCAATCAATCTTTTTAATATTTTTTTCTAGCAGTCAATTTTATGAGCCATTACTAATCTTCTACATAATAATATATGAAACATCACCCAAAATATTAAAAATTTTAATCAAAATACACAGTTTTTCCTAAAGTCAAAATAGATTAACAATATTTACACAATACAATGTTGAATAACCGCATATCTATTCATATACTTTGTTTAAATAAATGTCATTACAAGCAACTTTGCTTGTATTATTAGATTTAGAATCACAAACACAAAATTATATTTTGATGTTATTAGTCAACCTGGAAGATCATTTCACATTGGGTTAATGGTTAAGAGTCTCTTTCCTCCTAAAGAAACAGAAGACACTTTAACTATTAAATGGCATGGAGTAACCCGTCTTTAATGACCTGTGGTTCCAAGCAAGGGACATAGTAAAGTAAAAAGAGCCGGAATCATTAGTAATTAAATTTTATTAAAATTCATGATTAAATTTGGTTTTGTGGCCGTACACGGCTAACACGTCTTAAATTACCGAGGACTCCAAGGAAGGAAAAAAGAGAGGGGAAATACCTAAAAGAAGGAAGGTTCAGCGGAAGACAAAAATAAGGAGGGGAAGAAGGAATAAAGTGTGCGTGTCACGTAAAAGAAAGAAAAGAAAAAGGGTGAGCGAATATTACAATTTGCATGATTAAGTTTACCAATCATTTTTATGCCTTCCCCTTAAATGATCACTACAGCTGGTCCATAAAAGAATTCTCTTTTATGTAAATCATATTCATACCTTCGCCTTAAATATTGTTCCTTCTCTTTTAGTGTCCATGTAAAACAAAGTGCTTTTCATTTTTCTTTACGTACTCATTCTCCATTTATTTGTTTTCTTTTTCTTTATGGATTGATTCTACATCAATGGACTTTCTCTGAAATAAATTCTCTAAAATAAATAGCACATGTTATAATATTTCTCTGAATTTAATATTTATGAAATAAATTTCAAACATTTCACAAATCTAAATTTTGAGAAGGACAAAACCATTAAGGGTGTCATATTGAAGAAGATTAGAGAAAGTAGGGGATCATTTAGAAACTATAAATATTGCAATGCCCATGTCAACTTTATAGTGAGTATTTATTTGTTTATATATGTAATTTATAGTTGTGAAGAAAAGAGAAAGATATAAGTTTCACCTTTTAGTTTGGTTTTTCCATTATTGGATTTTCCTAGGGTACATTAGTATTCATGTGCATATGATTTGTCATTTGCTTAATTTCTTTTATTTCAATGTTAATTTATTCAGTTTTCATGCTTTAAGATAGTGACATGAAACTTTTTTAATCTTAAGTAAAGCACTACATAATAATAAATTGTATATACTTATAAGATATATTGTGATATGGTCTTCTACTAGAATATTCATGATATTCTACTAATCATGTTGGTATTAGAGTTTCTTCCTTTGGGGTTAATGAGAAGTTATAGAATTCAAGAACTAGTATAAAGTCTCAAAACTTACCAATGGTGGATGAGTATAGTAATGGCCCATCAGATCAGTCAAAGCAAAGATTTTCAAATCTAGAACTTAGAAGCACAAGTCATTGAATTCTCTCATAACATGGTCATTCTCATGGTAGCTCTAGAGACAATATTGTAACTTTAAGGGAATTTGGTAACTCTAGCTCAAAAGTCAGATCAAAAAGTAAATATAGAGATGACAAAGACTTAGAAAAGGAGTTGAAAAAAGAGTCGGGAAAATAGAGACCCGGTTCTAATGCCTTCACTTTTTCCCAAATATTTGTTTAAAATGAAGCAAAGGTAGACATAAAACCATACCAAGCCAATATTTATGCTATTAAATCAAATCATTAATGAAAATAGTTAGAATTGTATCTTTTATGTTCATAACATAGGAGATACATAAAGGATTTATTTTCCTATCTAAAGCTAGAGGGCCATGTCAAAACTTAGTGGGAAATCCATATGGAGAAACTTAAGCTAGACCTTGATCCCTTATTAACTAAGTGGGAGTTGTTTAAAACCCTCATTAAGTTCCAGTTCTAACCTACTAGGAATGAGAGAACCAATGGATCCATTAGCATTATTTTTGACAAAATTTAAGGCACCGTATGTAAAAGTACATTACCATGTTCTAAAAAAATGGCCATTATGTTGGTATATCTCCGAAATACTTGGATGTATTTCTCAAGTACCTAGAAGGCCTACACAATAATTTAACATTTAAGGAGGAAAGTGATCCTCGTCAATCCTAACATAGTTGATGAGGCATGTGTAGAAGCATAGTATTTAGAGAATATGGATAAGAATAAACGAAAACCATGTGGATCCAACCAAGAATATCACCAAGTCAATTATTGGGAGGGAAAGAAGACGTGGAAAGTAAAGGAGAAGATGACAATAACCATTGCACATGAATGCAAGGATCCAAAAAACTATTGTAACCATTGAAGTATTGATTTTCACATCGAAGATAAGCGTCAAAATATACATCCATATACAAATTAAAATACCCATCATATGGATGCTAAGGACAAAAAACATGTTGGCAATGACTCAATGAACAAGGTAGAGAACAAATTAAATGTATATGAAAAGAACTATCTACTACAATGAAAAAGGAGGTGAATATGAGTAGTGGTCAACCAAAGTAAGAGGAGGTGACTAAACACTTCAATATGTATATCAAGAAGAAAAATGTTGATGCTATTTTTTATTATTGTTCATAGGTCAACCTAATAGTAGGAAATGTCGTCAATGAGATTGGATTGGAAGTTCATGACCATTCTCACTTGTGATGGATAAATAAGGATGTAGAGATGAAGGTCACTAAGTAATGTAAGATCAAATTTCTTATAAGTGAAAACTATATTGATGAAATGGAGGTATATATAGTACATATAATGTGTGTGGCGTAGTTTTTGAAAGCATGATGGATACAATCTTCATGAGGAGAGAAAACTAGTATCACTTGATCAAGGATGGGAATTCCTTTATCATTAATGCACACAATGCTAAATTTAAGATCTCTTTGATAATTAGTAACCATGCCAAGAAATTAATAAATTCTACTAGCAAGTTTATATTTCTCTTATAAAGAGATAATCAATTAGGAGATGAATTGGTAAAATTAAAGGATGCTCTTAAAGAATGTACTAAATAATATAAACATCAATTGTAGAGGATTTGATTAGAACATAGATAAGTATTCTAGAATACTACAAAATTACCACCTAGAGGGAAATGGATAATGAAATACACTTTTACCATGACTCCCTATTGTGAAAAAATGGGTTTTACAAATAAGTAAATTTTGGAAATGAAAGGAAGAAACAATTGTAGCAACTATTATAGAGGGGATTAATTCAACCACACACCACACATTATGGGTAACCTATCATAAAATTTCCCAAATTGGATGGAATTTGGAGAATGTGTATAGATAATAGATCCTTGGATAAGATCACTCTCAAGAACCAATATCCTCTACCAAATAACAATGACTTGTTTGATTAGTTGTAGCATGATGCAAAAGTGATTCACCAAGTCAGATCTCAACCTAATATATCATCATGTATCAGTTAAATAAAAAGACACTTGGAATATTTCCTTTAAGGACTATATGAATTCCTTTTGGTATATGTAATGCACCAATTACATTGGAATTTGATAAATGATGCATTACATCCCTTTCTAGATTCCTTTATAATAATTTACAAAGGTTATATATTGGCTTATAGATATCTTTCGGTAGAGCATATGTCACACTTCAGCAACTATTAGAGACCCTGAAAGATAATTAAGTATTAGAAAATCTTAGGAAATATGATTTTTCTTAGCAATAATTAGTGTTTTTTGGGAAGGAAATTAGTGGAGGGGAACTCAAGATAGATACTAAATATGGAATTCATCCTCAAGTGGTCAAATATTAATAATATCATTGCACTTAGGATATTTGTGTGGAAAACATGGTACCTTATATGAAGATTTATAACATCATTTCTAGCTATGGCTACACCAAGGTAAGATATTAGTGAGCTAGTGAGAATGGATCTTGGGCATATGATATATCTTGATTGGTAGGATATTGTAGCATGTGAGAATGTTTTTTTTGGATATCACAACATGTGAGAATGTTTTATGAGATATCATAGCATGTGATAATGCTTCCAGGGTGTCATAATAGATATTGATATGAGTTTCTAGTAGGGAAATAACTAGCATAAATACTTTGATGAACAAAAATGAAATATTAGTTAATCATTATTTCTTATGTTTTGTAATTTGTAAAATATTTTTTAATTTGAGACAAATGAATTAAATATGTTATGAGACAAGGCTTGATGTAGAGAGGCAAGTTCATATGCTATCATTATTTAATAGTTACATGGCGGAGTCTTAAAATACTCTACTTATGAAAAAATATTATTTATTCTAGATGTTAATACATAGAAGTAGTATTTGATGGTAAAGGATAGAACCATGCAAAAAGTATAATAAATCACTTTAGTATTTCCTATCACTTTATTATTATCATTAATAACTTTAGTATTATCATCAATCACTTTAGTATTTCTAGGACAATGACCCTCTAAAATTATTTCCTAATTAAATTCTAGAGCCTACATCAACTGTTTTTTCATGCCATCTCTTGTGCCACCTAGTTATTTGTTCATGTTTTCTAAGTTTCAATTATCCTTGCACTATTACTAAGTGTCATAGTTCCTCCTAAGTCAAAGTTTCCTAAGTTTTTTCATCTTATCTTTAGAATAACTTATGTCATATTTCTAAACATGATAAAAGCACCAACTTTTCTTGACTTAGTGACTCACTTTATCCACTTGTCATGCACTTCACACAAAAGCAAGAGAAAATTTGATTGTCTCTAAAAGAAAGCACACTTTCCTAACTTATCAGCCATAAAATCCATTACTAGTTGGAGCTATGCTCTCCTAAAGAAAAATCACACTCTTAAATCTCAGTGGAATGCACTTTCCTCAATCAGTGGAGTGCACTCATAGTTCACAAGGAGGGTGCAGTCCTTGTTGTTAGTCTCTACGCCCTTATCATCTCTAGTCCAACACACTCTTTTTTGTCTATGATTGTGTCCTCTTTTCCCTGTTACATGCATATTTCCTTGTTTCCATTGTGATCACACTCGAAAATAGGAGGCCACTTAACCTTAACTAACTAACTCACTCATTGATCGACAAGTGGTGGGCATGCATTAACTTTCATTGCATGTAAAATTTATTTATAAATAACTCAAATATCATTCATTCTCACAATATTTATTTTGGGCTAAGCAAAAATTCTTCACACCAAGGAGATTTTCCTCAAATCTCGATCATAAGTAAGTTTTTCATGTTGTCTTTTTTTCTTTCTTTTGTTATTTTTGTTGTCACTTTTTTTTTTCACTCCTAGCATTTTGATCCATTTGATTTTTTTTAGTGGCGTTTTCATCCATTCTTTTTGTTACACCATTCATCTTGATGTCGCAAGTGATTTTTCTTGTGACTCTTCACATTCCACGACCTTTAACCTTCAGGTCATGATTACGAAAAAGCCTATAAACACTTGCACAACCTTCCCTTCATTATTATCATGATCCAAACTTGTTGTTAGTAATTATTTAGTGTATTTGAGCCCAACTTTGAGCAAGAGTTCACTTTTGTAAGTCAAGGTCCCACTATCCATTAAGACTACCCCTCAACGGAACAATTTCTCTTTTAGAGCGCACTCTAGAGAAACAAGGATCCCTTATTCTTGAAAACTACACCCAACAAGAAGCAGTCTCTCTCTTGAGTGCACAATGCACCAAAAAATAACTTCCTGACTCCTTTTCCATAGTTTTTACACCTGAAGCACTCACTAGTTCTTCTTCAGCATAAAATCTACTGTCAAGCCTCAGTGAGCTCTCCTTGTGCCTTGAGACTATGCCGCGTGCCCTTAAAACCTTTCTCTCTCTCTCCTTAAGTGCATAATGCATCATCAAGCCTCAACTATTCCTTCACTGGCGACAGTTGTCCTAGCATGCGCCCTACTCTTGTCATGATGTAGTTTTCACTCCCAGTGGATGATTAAGTCACCTTGTCTCATCATTTATAGGTTAGTGCATCTAGCTAGACCTAATATCCCCTTTGTCACTATATTTTAAATAGTTTGCATGTGCTATATAGAGAATTTCTTGAAAACTAATTATTTTCACCATGATTACATTTCCACTTGCATGTGTTCTATATACAAGTTACATTACTCTCTCATAATCAGTTGGAAAAATGCCTCCTACCACCTATCAAGCAATCTCAAAAGAAACCTCAAAAGAAAGTACTAAGGAGGCAGTGGAAATTTTCAAGCCTATAATTCCTATTATTTGATACACACAATGCTTCGTAGAAAAATATCTCAAGGTCTCATGGAAGGACATTAAGGATGCTTCCATGTAAAATAAATTCCCCAATATTTTGGAAGTCACGGAAGTTTATATCAACATTAAAATGTCCATAATACGCATTATTGGATGTAGATTCCCGGTGATTCCTTGTGTAGAGTCCATTGTGTAACACCCTCCTCCCACATGTACCTAAGCTAACTGTTCCACTGGGATAAACATGTGATATATGATGTAATTAAAATCCCTATTTACAATTGAGGAAGTGGAACCAAAAAAACTAAACCAAACTGACCTTCGACACATGCTACAGAACTTTCAGAATCCAACCAACCTTTCCAGGTGACCAACCTCTGACGAAACTCATCATTTTACTGATCTGGACCCTTATTCACTCCCATTACAAGCCCTACAAGTGAATAAGGTCTTCCATTCACTCCCAAAATAAGGCATGCTAGCGATTGTGGACTTTTCTAGCTAGTTTTGTGCCAATGACCTTAAATTTTGTGCCACTTTTCAGTCCTAGGACTCGGACCACTACCCAGAACTTCATGAAAACTCCGAGAATGATAAATAACATGGAAAAAAATACATTAATGCAAACACTAGTATATGTGCTTGATCTGAACCCTACTATCCATGCAATAATTTCGTCAAATATGTCACAAATATGTAATCTATAGGTCATAAAATCATATTTGATCATAGGGTATCATACTTATCTAAGACTTATAAAGAAGAATTGATGCCTTACCATAATAGCTGCATAATCATATATTAGTTCATATATTGATTGTTAATTTGTTTTCCAATATAAATATGATGAGATCCATACATCAAATCTGTCATAAAACATACTCATAAAAAACAAAAATATTAAGGATATAACAGCCATAAAAGTCACGTATGAACCAATACATCTATACATGAAATACGAAGAAGAAGAATTTTTTATTAATGAATGAATACATTAAAGGAAATTTCAGCCTAAAAGTGGCCTCCTAAGGAAAAAAAATAAAATAATAGATATGAATTTTGGAGGAAAAAGAAGAAAACTACTTTTTTTTCATTGTATTTTTGTCTTATCTCCTTATAGAATTACTCAAATTTCACAAGTAGACACCCGTTGGATGCGGAATAAAATTCCACATCCAAAGAGTACCCATTATTCATTGTTTTGATAAGACCCACATTGATAAAAATTTAAGATACATTCAAAAAATGTGTTGAAGCACGAGTTGAAAAACATGTTGAAACATGTGTTGAAAAGCATGTTGAAACATGTTTTTGAATATATCTTCAATTTTTATAATTTTGGGTCTTCTCAAAAGTATGCATAACAGGCACTCGTTGGATGCAGAATTTAATTACACATCCAATGAGTATATACTCATGAAATTTGAGTAAGCCTATATGGAGATAAGCCAAAAATATAATTCAAAATAGCTTTTTTTTTAAATATTTTCCCTCCAAAATATTCACATGTAACTCTTTTTAAATTTAAATGATTTTAATTGGTTTACATATTATGTACATGAAAATTTCATGGGCGCTTCAGGCTAAAATTTCCTCTAATGGGACAACTAGGTTTGAGACTTCCATGAACCACCCGACCATAGATTAGGTTAACCAAATCTTTCTTTCAGCCAATCACCCCCATGACATATTCCAAACATGAATGTGGGACTCGCAACAAAACCAACCAAGGATTCCAAAAGTCAAACCACCTCAACCCTCATCAATATAACCAGGTTTTCCTGCAATGCCAACTGGATCACTAGGCCCTAAAAAATCATGGATGCCTTCGGATCTCTCTTCCTATGCCATTAGGAATTTTCTTGTCACCTATTCTCTATGGTTTAGTGTATATCCCACCATTCACTAGTCGATGATTCCTAGGCCTAATCGAGACTCCACCCCCCAAGATTTACTGTATATCCTTTCATTCACTAGTAGAGGATTCCTAGGCCTGATCAAGGGAACACACCTCTAGAATTTACCGTATATCCTATCATTCAATGGTTGAGGATTCCTAGGCCCACCAAGGTACCCCAAATTTGGATTTACCGCAATATCACCTTAACTGGTCTAGGGATTACTAGGCCTTGTGTTATTCTTCAGATACCACCCCACTTAGCTTCAAATCCATCCAGAAATCCAACTCAATCAAAAGGAAAGGTTGAAAAGATTGTCATAACTGAAAAACCCCATTCCAATGACAACAAGAGAACCAAAAACATACAAGCATGTACCACGCATGCGAAATCTAGCAAGAAAATCACAGATGAAAATCAATACCTACAAGTAATATTATTCTAGCTACTTGAATCCGCTCTTCCTTTCTTGATATTTCCTTCCTCTTTCCTTATTTGTCCTTATTTTTATTTCCTTGATTCAAATCTAGAGTGCTAAAATAGTTATGTAAGTGTCCAAGAGTGAGAGAGAGAGAGAGAAAAGAGATACAGCTCTGAAAAAGAACTGGAAAAATGATACCAATTGATCCTCAGAAGAATTTTTATTAATTATGCCTCTATTTTCTTTAATTTTCCATTGTTTTCCTTCATTTTCTTCTTCACATGAAACTCGTGACCTTTCACCTTCCTTTTCTCCTAATTTCCATCTTTTCCATAAATGAATTGCCAAAAATTGCATTTTTCGTTTCCAAAGCCTTTGCCTTTGCCAATTTCCTTATCCATAATAAACTAAATGAACACCCAAAAAAGGATAGTTTTCCCAAAATTTAGCTTGTACTAAGTGTCCCGTCACCTTGGATATTATTTTTCCTTTATTAAATTATTACCTGAAATTTTTAACTCAGGGTTGTCACACATTGAATGGATCCTGTCATAGATGGATAACAAAAATTTGGTCCCATGCAGTGAAAGTGGTAGTGATATTGCCACTTAGCATCCACATGAGATGCATTATTACTATAATATGGTAAAGCCTATATATTATCCAAATAGTTATTTTTATGCAACGTGGGAAAATCCCAAACACTAAAGAGATCATTAAAGCCTAGTGTCATGAGTCTACTAGATTCCATTAGCGACCAAGTGTAGTGTACCTGACAAGAACTTTAAGAAAGGTCGATAAATATCTCTTAGCAATATGTTGTATACTACATGGATGGAAAAATGCAGAAGTATATGAGGAGAATTGGATCTTCTTGCTCAACCTGGTTGTCACAAGAGGTAGAAATTTCAGTTGGGCACATATACTTTCCTATGAACTGTAGATTCATGTATGGAAAGCCAAAGAAATGTTACAGGAAAAGAAAGCACTATAATTTTACATGTCCACTTATCTTCTAGATGGGATCTACGCTCGGAATTCATTCACAAGAATGAAATGGAATTGCATTCCATAAGTTAAGCTACTTGTCTATTTTCACTGCAAATTATTAAAAGATACCAATTTCTAAGGATTTTATGACCAGTTGGCAGAGCATTTATTTACAGTACTTTTCCAGATGATCTACAATATTTATCATCCTTGTATGAATGATCAGGTGAAGGAGGCATTATATGACATTTCATATTTTTTTTCATCACCACAAGGAAAATACATTAGATTCCTCAGGTGCCAGAAAACCCCTCAAGTTATGCTAAGGTATGAGACCAACAAGGTGGTGTTGCAAGAAGTATCCTATCAGTTGAAAAACAAATTTTCTACAAAATATATAGGAGCAAAAGGCTCCTTATCCCACTCTCTCATCATGGATTGGAATTTATGAGTTTAAGAGCCTGAAGGCGCCTAAATTTGAAATTAAGGAATTCATTCGCCTTCATTTTGGAACTATGAGTATTCATAGATATGATCATAGAAAGGTGTGCCATAAATTTTTTGAAAAAATACAATACACCTGGGCATATGTACCAATGAATAATTTAGAGGATGAAAATATTAAGAATTCGTACAATGCAGTGAGAAAGAATTGCCCAAGAGATGAGGCGAGTCCCTCACGTTTTCTATAGTGTCCAAATGTACAAATGAAGGAGATAAAACAAGTATAAATTGCTTAAGAAAACACTGCAACACCTTGGAAGAGGATCAAGCTTGATCTAGCATAAAAAGAAGAAAATTACAGATGATGGAGCAAGAAGAGATGGCCCAAGAGATAGAAGCAGTGTTGGAAGAGGAAGATGATATTGAACCCATTGTAGATGATGGAGGAAGAAGAGATGGCCCAAGATATAGAAGCAGAGTTGGAAGAGGAATAAGCCATTGAACCCATTGTAGATGAACCAAGCACTCCATTAGAACCTCCTGTTACTGGTGGCCATCCCTGATTCAGCGAGATGTGAATTGTACCTCCACCAAATGATAGGGTCTTGGATATATGAAATGTTACTTTCGACCAATTAAAGAAGAAAAATGTGCAAGAAAGGAGAAAGTACTTCCCAAATGATCTTGAACATCTACTCTACATACCCACTGATAAATTAATAGTAGCTAATACTAGGAGAAATCCCCAAGTAGTCATGGCAGTGAATGCTTCTTTCATGACAACAACACATGACAACTCAACATATCTTCTGAGCAAGAATTCATAGTTAAGGAAAGAGTTAATTGTGACAAAATGACAAGTAGACCATCTCACTGCAGAGAATTGATGATTTTCTTCTAATATTCTCAACACAGTGGAGTTCCAGTCAGCTATACTTGAGGATATGGGGTTAATGGAGGACACGATGAAACAATTATATAATGAGATGCTTCGCTTGCATGTGGTAGTGACACCCTTGATCGAAATATAGAAGAAATCTCAAGAAATATTGAAGCTCCTAAAGGTTGTGAACATAGTTTTATATTAGATACATGAATGTAGTGCCAAGTATCTATATTTTCAATATCAGTGGTTGGTCAAGAAGGAAAAAATTGTTGTTGATATGGATGGAGTACAGTTAAGGCTCCATATTTAGAACTACACATGTCTCGACAAAAAAGCAACCAACACCATAGTTTCTTATAGCAGACTGCATAATGGTTTGGATTCCCTTACATGGAAACATGGAATGCCTTCATTGGGTTCACCTGGAGAGATAAGAGGCATGGATGTCATCATGTAGGACATAAATAAATTCATTGAATAAATCGAGCTAGAAACAGGTCAAGAAGACTTGGAGATCACTACGAACATTATTCTATAGTATTTAATTGCACCAACTAAAGTTCATATAAAATTATCCTGGATGTGGAATAATGTACAATCCTGCTGCAGATCAATACTGTTAGAGGAATTGGAGGTTAAGATTGGATATGTTGTAGAGCTACCAACCTGGGTAAAATTTATCGCAACAAAGCGAATTAGATCATGGCACTCATATATCACAATTGAACTCCATATCAAAGCTATTGATTTGTTCCTTTCTCCTCTATGACGAAATTTTTCCTTATTAGATTTTTTTCTTATATAGCCACTGTCTTATATGAAAATTTCCTTTTGTAAATAATGATACGAATGTAAAGAAGTCCAAGAGATACATGTGTAATGTAAAGAGACACATGTTGAATGTAAATATATATATGTAGAATGTGAAAAATTATATGGAAGGAAATAATTCATAGAAGTTGAATAGTCACAAGTAATTTCAAGAGTCATTTTCATTATTTTATAAATAGGCCCTCATAGCTCATAAAAATGGCTTGGAATTTTATAGATTTAGCCTGTGCTTCTCTAGTGATGCATAGGAGAGAAAATAATTCTTTGGAAAAGAAAGTTGTAGCTTCATGGTCCATTATTGGAGCTAGCATTTCACCAATGTAACAATGTACTTGGAATATTTCATTAATTATCAAAATATATTTGAGATAACATTATTTCATGCATGTATCGTGAATGTAGTAGGAACAATTTTTATATGTTTGTGATATATGTTGATGCAATATATACTAAAGATAATGAACTATTTTGTTGCTTTAGATATGGATCTTGTTGAATGGGTATTGTTTATGCTTTCATGGTTGTTGTTTATATTGTCAAAAAATTTGCATGTTGATCAACAAGTATTTTCCCACCGCTCATGTGTCTCACTTAGGATAGTACTATTACTTCTGTATCAAAGGCTAATTTCTCTCTCATTTGTGGAATCTCCCTTTACGCTATACATTTGGTGTCACAAAAATATTGCATGCTTGCTACCCAAAAGTTATGCTTACAATCTCATGTGTATGTTTTGTAGCCAAGACACACCTCTAAGTCTCTTGTAATGGTGGATGGACCATATAAATAGATGGGGCTCCTACTCCAGATAGTGTGAGGTCTAGTTGGGACTTCACATTGGGGAGACCCCCTATAAGTTTTGAGCTTCCAACACCATCAACATGTTGGCGAAAGAATGTGGGCCAGCTGACAAGATAAGCCCGTAAAGTATGTTTTAATATCTTATGTAAAATGGATTCATTCTATGTCAAAACCCCAAGGTGTTTTTCAAAATATTTAGATATTTTAATCCATGAAAAATTGTTACATAACTTGTCAAATTTAAAGTTTGATAGCAAGGGTCCAACAAATGTACTTGATTATGTGATTGTATTTTTTTCAATTTTGTTTTTCAATTGGATTTTATTTAGAAGATATTCTTGCAATGTTGTTTACGCTTCCATTAGATGGCCATGTCAAGCAGTGGTGTTATTCTTTACCTGTTTCTTCTATCTTTATTTTTAAGCAATTGGTTAATGTGATTCGTCGATTTTTTGATAAGTATCACTCTCAATATGTTCTTAATGAAATTAATCAAATTAGGATGGAGTTAAATGAATCACTAAAACAATTTTCTGATAGATTTCTTCATGATAGATCTAATACTTTTCTATCCATAATGTAGATAAATGTATTTCATATTAATCACATCATTAGGATAAATGTCTTCATATTTTTTATGAGTTTCTAGATGAGGATGTGGATTGGAAATTTTGCGATGTGAAATTTCATTTCTTAGTGAGGTTTTCAAGAAAATATTTTGAATCAGATCCATCACATGGCCATGTTCAAGAAGAATTTAAATGTCTTGGGGAGGAATCATATGTTCCTTTAATTCCTTGTACATGTCCTTTTGATGTTCTATGTGTTGAGCATATTCAAATCAGAACACTGGAAAATAAAATCCTTGAATCTCATTTGGAAACTGTCTTTTTTCTGAAAATTTTGTTGATTTTTGGTAGCGTTGGATGTGGTATAAGTCTGAAACCTCTTGGAGCGGTTTAGATGCATGAACTATAGATAACCCATAAATCGTTTCAGGGAATTCCACCCAGAAACAGTTTCATAAGGAAAATTAATTATTTTTAATGAGGACCCTAAGTCTGACTTAGGAATTAAAATAATTAATGAGTATTAATGTAAAATGTGGGTGAAACTTCTAGATAAAACATATCAAGTCTAATATAATATTATCCATTGATTGGATATCTAATCTCGACCATTGATTTTTCAATGAGAAGCCTATAAAGGAAGACTTTAGGGTCATTTGTAAGATACACCGAAAGGATCTAGTGATTGATTTTCTGACAGAGCAACGCTCAGGTGAAAAATTTGATCTAACTAATTATTTATTGTGGTTCAGAGGTGGATTAATTCTGGTTGGAGATTTTCCTCAGCCGTAGAATACATCGTAGAGAAGGAAGAGAGCAGTACTAGCAAGGGAAACATAGCAGCTACGCAGAGACTGCGCAGACCCAACAATGGTTGCTTAGTAGCCTAAAGGAGGTTTGAGTTTTAGCTGAGGATCAATCATATCTAGTGCTAGAAATATGGGGTGTGAAACCAGAAGGGGCCAGAGGCGAAGATACACCTAGTAGAAGACTAGCAATGGAGAAGCCACGTAGTCCCCATGCAAAGTGACGCAAAGACTACGTAGAGTAATAGGGGGCTTGTCATCTGGGGTTTGTTGGTCAATCGGACTTCCAGTATCAGTCTAAGGTTTTTATCACTAACCTTTGTCAGTAATATTCTCTAAAGGCACAGACATAAATGGATCTTAGATTTGTATTCAGAAAATTACTACATAACATATAAACCTTCATATCTATTACACCAGTTTTCCCACATTGGGTTTTTCTATGGGTGTTTGTCCAAAAGCAATGGTGTCATATGTGTTTGAATTTTTCTTTCTTAGTTTATGTTTTCACAAATGTAATTTAATAGGTGAAGGTTTCTTAAGTAAATCCTTCAATATTTTAAGAAGTAATCTTTAATAACTTGTTACATCATATTTTCAAGTAGGAGAAGTAGTTCAACTTGTTGCAATAGGGATTCCAGATCTAGGATCTAGGAATTTCCACATGGTATCGAAAGATATATTGTGAAATAGTAAGAGAATATCTAGCATGAGACGGAGGCTGAAAATATGAAAAAAGAAACAATTTGAATCCCCAGAAGGATTATGCATTCCAAGCCAGGAAGTTTGAAGTTTTCAGGAAGATCTCTCTCTGAGTGAGTTGACAGAGAGGTAAGATCTCTAGATCAAAATTTTATCAAGCCAAAGGGAGAAGTGTAGAGCCTTACCATAGAGCTGTTGGGACGCAATTTCTGCAAGAAAAACTTTATTTTTCTGGTTTGAAATTTGTCAAAACAAGAAGAAGCAAAAAAATGAGGGAATTTTCTCTCCCAGGGAGTTCCTAGATGGGGAATTTCATTTTTTCCAATATTTAAGCAGAAGATCTGGTAAATATACCTACGATATCCATAAGGAGTGTGTAATCCTATCCATAATTGTGCATATGGGCAAGAAGAGGAGCATATTCGACAAATTTGATGAATATTGTAGCTCACAGGCTTATAGATCAACACCGGTTGGAGGGAACCTCCAAATATGTGATATGGAAAGTAAAAATATACTGTCTTCTAGATTAGCATGATCTGAATCTTTTCATGGATAGAATGGTAGCTTTCCCTATAGATCCAGATCCATTGAATAAGTACAAGTTTGATATGGAAAAGGTGAAATGGTGACTCCTAGATGAACTCAAGGACCACATTGTGTTCCATATAGCTGGCAAAGATCATTTCAGGAAGATATGGGAGGCCTTGGTCATACTATATAAGGGATCTTCTGAGAAAAAAAATATTTACTTGGAGGAGCAACTAAGGATGGTGTAGATGTAGAAAGGGGAATAAATTATTTTGTTCCTAACTAGACCTCAGGATATCCATGACCAACTTGCAGCCATGGGGTCTACCCCTTCTCCTACAACTATGGTGAGACTGACATTGAATAGAGTCACTGATGACTGGCAGGTATTTTTCCATAGTATCCTTGGTAGGGAAACCTTGCTAGGGTGGGAATAGATGCAAGCTTCTCTTCAGCAAGGATAGCTAATGAGAGACTTGGTCAAGTAAAAACTTGACGATAATAGTGGAAGTGGAGTGAAGGTGAAGCAAGAGGAGGAATATGCAGTACTCCTTGTATCCAAATGAAAACACGAGAAATGAAGACGTAAAAAACATGTCTAGTATAGCAAGTGCTTCAAGTGTGGTGAACTTGGTCACTACACTTCCCAATGTCATTTGAGGAAAAAGGACAAGGATGAGAAGCATGATCTGAAGGTTGTAGCCATGAAGATCGATGAGGATGAGTATGCTATGAGTGCTCACACATCTCTAGGAGGTATATGGGGCGAAATTGAGCTGTAAGTTTGCAAGAACATTAGCTGGGTAGGATCCTCAAGGATTCCACCTCTGAGATCACATCCTTGATACGGGTACACATGATCAATAGTAGCAGACTAGAAGAGTTTTCAGTTGGTGCATAGGAGTGAATAAATGACAGATGCAGTGGTTAGCAATAGTAACATCTGAGCAACGCAAAGCAGAGTTGTAGTAGCACAGAGGGACACAATGTAGAGCTGTTGTAGTGTATTTCTTTAGAGGGACAGTGCAGATGCTAGTAGCAGTTAGTGTTTCAACATCAAGATGCATCCTGAACACTTTTTTATAATATCTAGATGTTTTTTAGTTGCTTCTCTAAGCAACTTAGTTGCAGTGAAAATTTAGTAGTGGCAATGTTAGTAGTAGATGCAAATTTAGAGATAGTGTTGCAGTACGGATGAAGTCTTGATCATGGTAGGGTCAGCAACAGTACAGTGAAGTAGCAGCATAGTGGTTGATGGGCAGCATCAATAGCACAGAAGGAGATGATTCATAGTAAGAGCGATATGAAGCATGGCATATATGTTAGAGCACATTCCTCGCTAAGAGTGAGTGTTGATTTTTGGTAGCATTGGAAGTGCTCTAAGTCTCAAAATTTGTGGAGAGGCTTAGACACATGCATTACAGATAAACCATAAATTGTTTTTGGAAATTCCACCGAAAAACAGTTTTATGAGAAAAAATATTTATTTTTAATTATGACCCTAAGTATAACTTAGGAAATTAAAATAAATAATGATTATTAATGTAAATTGTGGGTGAAACTTCTAGATAAAGCAGAGAAAGTCTTATGTAATCTTAGTCATTGATTGGAGATCTAATCTCGGCTATTTATTTTTCAACGAGAAGGATATAGAGGAGGAATTGAGGGTCATTTGTAAGATACACCGAAAGGATCTAGTGATCAATTTTTCTAACAGAGCAGTGCTGAGACAGAAAATTTGATCTAACTTATTCTTGATTGCAGTGTAGGGGAAAAGTAATTCTGATTAGAGATTTTCCTGAGATGGAGAATACATCACAGAAGTGGCAGAGATCAGTACCAGCAGACATAGCGTAGTAGCTATACAAAGATTGTGTAGAGCCAACAGTGGCTGCACAATAGCCCAAAGGAGGTTGGAGTTTCAGTTGAGTATCAATCAAATCCAGTGTAGCAAAGCCGAGGTGTTAGACCAAAATGGGCCAGAGGGTCATATCTAGCCAGTAGAAGACCAATATTGTAGAAGCCATGTAGTTCCCATGTAGTGATGTAGAGACCACACAGAGCAGTGGAGGGCTTACCATCAGAGGTTTGTTGGTCAGTCACACTTCCAGTTTCAGCATGAGGTTTCTCTCACTATCTCTTTATTAGTAATATTCTTTGTAGGGATAGCCATAATGGAATCCTAGATTTTTATTTAGAAAATAAATTCATAATATATAAATCCTCAAATTTGCTGCTTCAATTTCCTGCATTGGGTTTTTTGGGGGATGTTTTTCCAAAAAACCTATGTCCTGTGTGTGTGTAATTTTTTTGCTTAGTTTATTTTCTCACAAATGTATTTTAATGGTTCAAGGTTGATTTAGTAACTTCTTCGATATTTTAAGAAGAAATCTTTAGTAACTTGTTAAATCAGATTTTCAAGTAGGAAAAGTAGTTCAACATGTTACAGTAGGGATTCCAGATCTAGGATCTAGGAATTTCTGTAGACTTCACTGATGAGGAATCATTTTTCTTCTCTTATTTGTGTCATTATGATGATTATCCTTGTTCTATCGATAAATCATCTCATAATAATTATAATAAAAATGTTGATATTCAACCCATTAATCAACTTAAACCCTTGGTAAAAAGATGTCATAACTATCATATTTTTTCAACTGTATGATGATGATTGTCAAAGTTTAATGGATGAATCTTTTCTTTCATAGGAAGATTTATATTTGCAAAATTTTCAAATCGAGTCTAAACTGATCATTGAGCATTTTATTTCAGAAATATCTATCCCCACCTTTCATGCCTATAGTGAGAAAACCATCATCAGAGGTTTATATACTTGTCTCTGAAGGAACAACCTCTCCTTCTATCAATAAGTTGATATCCCTCTTCCACCCATATTACATATGTTCAATAATTGCATCAATATTATATTTCAATAATAAACTAAAGGGTGAAATAATAGAAATGCTTCGTGCGTAGGGAGGTGAAGTAAGCAACTACGCCAAGATACTGAATAGGCATGCTAGAAATGAAGAGATGATTTTGTTCTTGTAGTGAATTTGTAAAGATACTAAAAGATCCTGTGGGTAGCGAAGCAACACCAAAGATGAAAACTCGGACTTTTATTATATTTAACTCATGCTTTATATTATATTTATCCTAGATTGAAACAATTGTTACATGGTAAGCTTCATGTTGTGTTAATCTGAGTAAAGTGATGTAAGAGACTATATCTTTAACCGAGTGGAATGGGGAAGCTAAGGTAATCCACTGAGTGGATCAATACTTCATGAAGAATTGATATTTCTTGCATAAAATTAGGATGAATATAGAGAATATGGAGTTCCCCCATTATGTTTCCAAGTGTCTTCGCTGCAATAATGACCCTCCAAAATTATTTCCTAATTCAAATATGGAGCCTACATGAACTGTTGTTTATAGCCCTATCTTGTGTCGCCTTGTTATTTTATCATGTTTTGGAAATTTTGAATATACTTGCATTATTCATAGGTTTCATATTTCCTCCTATGTCAAATCTACCCAAGTGTCATCATCTTATATTTATAAGCACTTGTGTCAACTTTCTAAATATAGGAAAAACACTAGCTTTTCTTAACTTAGTGACTCGCTTTATGAACTTGGAATGCACTTCACACAAAGAAAGAAAATCACAATTTTTTTATAAGAGATAGCACACTTTCCTAAACTAGTAGTAATAAAATCCACTATTGGTTGGAACTGTGCCCTCCTCTTGTAAAATGCATTCTTAACTCTTAGTGGAATGCACCTTCCTTAATCAGTGGTGCACACTCCTAGTTCACAAGGAGAACACACTCCTTATTGTCATTAACTACATCCTTATGATCTCCAGTCCAACACACTCCTTGTTGTCTATGATTGTGCCCTCTTGTCTCTGTTGCAAGCACCTTTCCTTGTTTTCATGGTGAGTTCACTCCTAGAATATAGGATGCCACTTAACTTTAACTAACTAACTCACTCATCGATCGATAAGTGGCACACATGCATGGACTTTCCTTGCATGTAAAATATCTTTATAAATAACCCAAATATTATTCATTCTCACAATCATTCTTCTAGGATGAGCACACTTCTTCATACGAAGGAGATTTTCCTTCAAGCTTAATGACAAGTATGTTTTGCATGTTGTATTTCTTGCTTTCTTTTGGTATTTTTTTTGCAATATTTATTTTCCTTGCTGGTATTTTGATATGTTTAAGTTTCTTTAGTGGTTTTCTTAGACATTCTTCTCGTTACATGTGTCATATTTCTATTTCAAGTGGCATTTCTTACGACTCTTCGCATTCCGTGACCTTTCACCTTCTGGTCATGATTGCGACAGAGTTCCTATAAACACTTGTAGATGGTTCCCTTCATTAGTATAGTGATTCAAACTTCTTGTTGGTATTTACTTAGTATATTATGAGTCCATATTTGAGCAAGAGAAAAATTTTGGAATTCAAGGTCCCACTATCCATAAAGACTGCACCTAGCAGAACAAGTTCTATTTTAGAGAGCACTTCAAAGAAACAAGGATCCTTTTTTCTTGAAAAGTGTGCTCATCAAGAATGATTCTCTCTCTTGAGAACACAACACAACAACAAGCAACATCATATCTCCTTGTTCATTGTTTGTGTGTCTTGCGCCCTCATTGGCTCATGTTGTGTGCAAAACACAATGTCAAGCATCATTAAACCTTTCGTGTGCATTAATACTATGTCATGCACCTTTCCAACCTTTCTCTCTCTCCCCTTGAGTGCATAGTGCATCATCAAGCCTTAATTAGGCCTTGTCTAATCAATGATGTCCATAAAATTTCACTCCTCTTGTCATGATATATTTTTCACTCTGAGTGGTTGATTATGGAAGATTGTATCATCATTGATAGGCTAGTGCTCCCATCTAGACCTAATCTACCCTTTTTCATTGTCTTTTAAATATTTTTCATGTGTTATATACGAAATTTCTTGAAAACTAATTCTTGTCTCCATGAGTGTATTTCCACTTGCAGGTGTTCCAGATTCAAGTTACATTACTCTCTCATCATATGTTGGAACAGTTCCTCCTACCACCCATTGAAATATCCTGAAAAAAATACCAAAAATAAGTACTGAGGAGGCAGTTCAAATTGTCAAGCTTATAGTTCCTATTCTTTCAGAAACACAGTGATTCATAGATAATTATCTCAAGGTCTCATACAATGACATTAAGGATGATTCCATACAAAAGAAATTTCCAAAGAATTTAGAAGACAAGGAAGATTAAGTCAATATTAAAATATCCAGAATACACGATATTGCACGTATATTCCTATTGATGCCTTATGAAAAGGCCATTGAATGGATCTTGTCACACATTGATAACACATATTTTGTCCTACACAGTCAAAGTGGAAGCGATATTTCACCAGTTACTATCTGCATGACATGCATTGTTATTATAAGATAGTAAATCCCAGAGAGTATGCCAATACTCAATTTCATGTAACATGGGAAACTATCAACACTAAAGATATCATGAAATCCTGGTGCCAAGATCTTGTCGTAGTCTGTCAGAGACCAAGTCTAGTGTACCCAAAAATAAATTTAAGAAAGGAATTAGAGGATATTTCAACCTGAAATTTTCCTCCTAATGAAAAATAATAAAATAAGAGTTCTTAATTTTGGAGGGAAAAGAAGAAATCTACTTATTTTAATTGTATTTTTGGTTATCCCTTTATAGGGCTACTCAAGTTTTAGGTGTAGGTACTTGCTAGATGCATAATTTAATTATGCATCCAACGAGTGTGTGCACTTGAAATTTGAGAACACCTATAAGGAGATAAGCCAAAATGTTTTTTTAAAAAGTACTTTTTCTTCTTTTCCCTACAAAATATTTCATGTGCCCCTTTTTAAGTTTAAAATATTTTGATTATTTTACATATTATGACATGAAAATTACGTGAAAATTTCTTGGGTAATTTTAGGCTCAAATTTCCTCTAGTGGGTCTATTAATATCTCATAACAATGTGTTGCAGACTGTATGTACAGATAAATGCATAAGTCCTGCTCAACCTATTTGCCACAAGAGGTAGAGTTTTTAATTGGGAATATATCATTTCTTATGAGCTGCAAAATCATGTAGGACAAAGCAAAGCCACCTTACAAGAAAAGAAAGAACTAGAATTTTGCATGTCCACCTATCTACTAGATGGGATTTACACTCGGTATGCATTCAAAGGGATGAAATGGAATTGGATTCCACAATATAAGCTATTTTTCTATTTAGACTGCAGATTATTATCATGACCAGTTTCTACGGATTTTATGACCAACTAGTAGAGCATTTATTTGTAATACTTTACCAGATGATATATGAGAATGATCCTCCTTGCATGACCAATTAGGTGAAGGATAAATTTTATGACATTGCAGATTGGATTATCACCATAGGGAACATACATTAGATTATTTGGGTGTGGAAAAAAACTCACGTTATTCCAAGGTATGTGACCAACAGGTGGTCTTGTAAGAAGTAGCCTATCAGTTAAACAATGAGTTGTATGCACAAATCCATAGGAGGAAAAAGGCTCATTGGACTACTCTCATTGTGCGGATTGAAATCTATGAGTTGAAGAGCCTAAAGGTGGATGAAGATGTAATTGAAGAAATCAAGTGCCTTTATTTTTTAAACTAGTGGTTTTCACAGATATCATGCCAAAAAGGTGTGTCGAAAAAATTGTGACAAATATACTACACATGGGAATATGTACCATTGAATACTTAAAAGGATGAAAAGATTAAAATTTTTTATAATAAACTGAGAAAAAAGACCCATTACATAAGGCAACTCCCTCCCAGATTCGATAGGCTCCAAATTTATAGATGGAGGATATAAAAAAAGTAGTAGTTTCTCAAGTAAACATTGCAGTACCCATGAAGAGGATCAAGCATGATCTAATTGAAAAAAATTGTAGAAATTTTAAAGTTGATCCAATGTGGAAAGGTGTCAATGTGGAAGAACAAAATATAAAACAAACGGAGGAGGAAAAGGGAAGGTTAGAGGAAAATAAGCAATAGGAACAAGAGAAGGAGCACTCACAGAAATAAGAAGAAGAAAAGAGGAAGCAATATGACCTGCTTAGGAAAAATAAGCAAGAAGACGAAGAAATAATGAAAGAATAAGAAGAAAGGAGAAGAATAGAAGAAGAAAAATAGAAAAGGCAGTCATGGGAGGAAAAATCCACATGGATGAGGGAGGAAAAAGAGATGGCCCAAGGGATATAATAAAAGTTGGAAGAGGAAGAAGTTATTCAAAAAATTCCAATTGAAATAAGAACTCCATCAAAACTTCTTCTTAACGATGGTCATCCCCCATTAAGAGAAATGGGAATTGTCCCTCCACCAAATGATAGGGTCACAGATGTATGCAATGTTACCTTTAACCAATTTAAGAATAAATTGTGTAATAAAGGAAAAATTAATTCCAAAATGGTCCTAAACACCCAATCCCTATATCCACTGAGAATGTAATAACAACTAATACCAAGACAAATCCGCAAGCAATCTTAGAAATGATTCTCACTTTCATGATAGCAATAGAAGACAACTCAAAATATATTATGAGTGATAATGCACGGTTTAGGAAAGAGTTAGTTATAGTAAAGCAATAAGTATATTATCTCACTGCAAAGAATTAGCAAATGTCTTCTAACAACAGCATCAGAGTGGAGATACAGTCAGCTATAACTGAATAAATAGGGCCAATAGAAGACACCATGAAACAATTATATAATGATATTATTTTTCTACATGAGGTAGTGGCATCCCTAATCGAAACACAAAAGAAATCTCATGAAATATTCAAGCAACTAAAGGTTCCAAAAAAAGCTATAGATTTGATATAGGAGTGGGGTTCCAAGTATCCATATGTTCCAGAGTGGGTGGTAAAGAAGGAGAGAATTAATACTGAGATGGAAATAGTTTAGTTAAGCCTCCATATTCATAACTACACCTATCTTCGTGAACAAGAAACCAACACCACAATTGCATATGGTCGATTGCATAACAATTTGGAGTCATTGACATAGAAACATGGAATTCCTTTTTTCGGTTCACTTGGAGAGATAAGAGGCAAGGATGTCATCATGTGAGAGATAAAGAAGTCCATTGAAAAGATAAAGTGAGAAATAGTTCATGAAGGCTTGGAGATCACTAAGAACATTATTCTATTGTATGTGATTGCATGAGCTAAGTTCATATGAAATTATCCTAGATGTGGAATAGTGTAAAATCCAACTCCAAATCCATATTGTCATAGGCATTGGAGGTGAAGATGTGATACGCTATGGAGATTACAATCTGATTCAACATTATCACAACAATGTTCATAACATGACACTCATATATCAAAAATGAACTTCGTGTAAAAGCTATTGATTTGTCCCTTTCTTCTCTATGAGTAAATTTTGTCTTATTAGAGTTTTGTCTTATATATCCTTCATCTTATATGTAATTTTACTTTAGTAAATAATAAGTCCAATGTTAAGAAGTCCAAGAGGCACATGTGGAATGTGAAGAGACATATGTAGAATGTAAAGAGATATATGTAGAGTGTGAAAAGTTATATGGAAGCCCGTAGTTAACAAAAGTTGAAGATTTATGAGGAATCTCAAGATTCATTGCCATTATTTATTAATAGGACCTCACAACTCATGAATATGGCTTGGAATTTTATATATTTAGTGTTGACTTCTCTAGTGGTTCATAGGAGAGAAAATATTTCTTTGGAGAACCAAGTTGTAGCTTCATGTTCCACTATTGGAGCTAATGTTTCACCAATGTAACAATGTACTTGGAAACTTTCCTTAATTATCAAAATATCTTTGACCCGACACTATTTCAGGCATGTATCGTGAATGTTTTAGGACTATTATTAATATTTTTGTGGTATATGTTGATGTACTATGTACTAAATATAATGAACTATTTTGTTGCTTTAGATATGGATCTTGTTGAATGGGTGTTGTTTATGCTTTCGTAATTTTTGTTTATCTTGTGAACTAATTTGCAGGTTTATCAACATGTCTTTTCTTTCCTCTCATGTGTCTCTATTCATATAGTACTATTACTTCCATATCATAGGCTCATCTCTCCCTCGTTTGTGGAAGCTCCCTTTACACTCTACATTCGATGTCACACAAATATTGCATGCTTGATATCCCAAGTTTGCTCTTACGATATCCTATGTATGTGTTGCAATAAATGGACACCTCTAACTCACCTGTAATGGTGGCTATACCATATAATTAGATGGGGTGGCTACTCCAAATGGTGTGAGGTCTAGTTGGGACTTCACATCAAGGAGACTCCCTATATGTTGGTGACATCCAACACCGTGAACATCATGGCACAAGAAGGAGGGCTAGATGACAAGTTGAGACTGTAAAGTGTATTTTAATCAATTATCTAAAATTATGATTCCAAATAATAATCCCAAGGTTCTTTTCAAAAGCTTTAGATCTTTCAATCCTTGAAAAATTGTTACATAACTTGTCAAATTTATTGTTCGATGGAAAGGGTCCAAAAATCATACTAGATTATGTGATTGAATTTGTTCAATTTTTTTTTTTTTTAAGTGGAGTTTATTTCAAAGATATTCATTCAATTTTGTTTACCCTTACATCAGATGTACGTGCCAATAAATAGTGCTATCCTTTACCTTCTACTTCTATCTTTTCTTTTAAGCAATTTGTTAACGAGCTTTGTCAAGTTTTTGAAATTATCACTCTCAAGATGTTATTAATGAAATTAATCAAATTAGGATGGAATCAAATGAATCACTTGAACATTTTGATGATATATTTCTTCATATTTTTTATGAGTTTCTGGATGAGGATGTGCATTGGGAATTTTGGGATGATAAATTTTGGCTCTTAGTCAAGATTTCAAGTAAATCTTTTGAATCAGATCAACTGCATGGTCCTTTTCAAGAAGAATTCCAATGTACTGGGGACGAATATACTAGGGAGGAACGTACTGGGGAGGAATTCAATCGAGAATAATAATTTGATGTTCTATGTATTGAGCCTATTCAGATCAAAAAAATAGAAAATAATATCCACTAATATCATTCATCAATCGTCTTTCATTATGAATATTTCCCTGATGAGGAATCAATTTTCCTCTCTTCTTTAAGTGAAGATAATTATTCTCCTTGTTATATCAATCATTAATCATAATTTTGATAATAAACTTGTTTATATTGAACCCGTTAATCAACTTGAACCCTTGGTAAAATATTATCCTAATAATCCTATTCCTTTTGACTTGCATGATGATGATTGTCCAAGTTTAATGGTTGAATATTTGTTTCACAAGAACGTTTAGATTTGCAGAATTTTCTAAGAGAGTCTAAATTGATCATTGAGGAGTTTATTTCATAAATATCTATCCCCACCTTTCATGCCTCGTGTGAGGATTTACATGGTGAAATTGATTTCAAATTAACATAAGGAAATTAGTGTTTTTAAGCAGATGAAGTTTTAATCATTGAATATTTTTGTTGTAGTCATGAAAATAAAATATTCTATGAATCTTGTGATTGGAAAAACTCTTGCTTGGATTATGATGGATGTTTCAGTGATTTTTTCTCAAAAAATAAATTGACTGTACTCTCACAGTCCAAGTTTTGATCCTTTGGATGTTCAAAGTCTTGTTGGGAAGATGGGGAACTTCGACTTATGTTGATGGTTATGTCAGGTTCCCACTATTCCGCCAATACTTTTGAATATGGTCAGTTTAGGGTTTTCTCACAAATTTCTATTGTTAGTATTGTATCTTGGGATGTGGATTATTTCTTGAGGGATTTTTGTTTTCTTAATCTTCAATTCTTTACCGCTCAGGATCAAAATTTTTATCAAATATATAAACCCCTACTGATGTATTGTTCCTCATGAAAATATTAGATTTAGAATTCATAAATAAAGAGTGATTTTAATGGTTGTAGAATCTTGTGATTTGACTTCTTTCATTCTTCATCCATTGAAGATCTTTACCCACACACTTGCATATATTATTTCCATTATATATGTGATTTATTGTCATATATTGATCTTGCATATGATATGGATATGTCTATTGTTAACTTATATTTTCAAGGTTTTTTAGATGGTTTTTTTTAGGACCTTATTGCAGATTGGTTGGAGGAGTGTTTGTTGGGTTCCATGGAACATAGTAAGTCCCTTAATTCATTCAATAAAACTATGTATGTGTATGAGTCATTGGAAGTGTTGTTGTTGTACATTTTATCAAGTAATCTAATTAGTAATTTAAGCCTTAGTCTAACTAGACTAATTTTTTTCCTTGAAAATCATGGAAATTCTGGTAAGATTCTGGTAAAACTAGGTTATAGCTATCAAAATTCAATATTTTGGGTGCCTCAGAGGTTTTTGGTGGTTCTGAATCCATTTCCAACATAAAAAACATGATTCAAATACTGTTACTACAATATTTCTTAAAAAAAAAATCTCGAATTCCGACCACTTTTGGTTGTCTAGGCAATTCCTCTACTTCTATAGACAACTCTGTAATTTAACACCATTGTGTGTGCTCTTTGTGCATTCATGTTTCCATTCAAAAGTTTTGGTTTTTTATATTTTTCACTGCATTGTATGTTATGTTGCTCATACACGATCATATATTTTGACTCAAAGGTCAGGAGCAAATTTTATGGCTGCATTGGAAATTCATTTTCGCTTAGTCTTGATCTTCTATGTTTTTAGTTTAGGCTAGGTTTAGTTTCATTTAGTTAGCATGAATTACATTTTTTTCTTGTTTCTCAATCCTTGTCTCATTTTTGTTATATTTTCTCTTTGATTTCAATAAGAATTTGCATGGAAGCTAGTTTTGAGCTTCAAGATGAAGTGAATAATGTTTTGGAAAAGGAAAAATGTCCTTGGCTAATATACTAATTTTTTTGTTGATTTGGTCTTTCTATATATTTAAATTCAATGATGTTTGGATGGATAATATGAACCATTCAACTAAAAAAAACATAGGAATAACCTTGAAGCTCATTTCCATTCAGGATATTTATTCTCGAATCTATTTTCTTTATTGAATATTGTGTTCTCTTTCCGATCCATTTGAGTAGATAAAGGTAAGCAGAAAACCTATAGCGGGGAAAACATTCATCAAAGGTTTATATACATGTCTCTGAAGGAGAAACCTCTCCTTATATCAATAAGTCAAGATCCATATTTCACCCATGTTACATATGTTCAATAAGTACATATGCTTATCTCTCAATAATAAACTAAAGGGTTAAAGAAGAGAAAGGCTTCGTACACAGGGAGGTGAAACAAGCGACTTTTTCAGGGTAATGAATAAGCATGTTGGAAACAAAGATATGATTTTGTTCATGTAGTGACTCTATCAAGCTATTAAATAGACCTGTTGGTAGTGGGGTAACACCAAATATGTAAACTCAAAATCTAATTATCTTTAACTCGTGATTTTATACTACCCTTATCCCAGATCGAAAAAACTATGACATGGTAAGCTTTGTGTTGTGTTACACCGAGTAAAGGAATATAAGAGACTATATCTTTAACCGAGTGGAATGGTGAAGTTAAGGTAATCTATTAAGTGAATCAATACATCTTGAATAATTGAGACTTAATGCATAAGAGTAGGATGAAAACAAAGGATAAGGATTATGCCCTCCTCTAGTAAAAGTGCACTCTTAACTCTCAGTGGGGCACAATATCCTCAATCAGTGGATCACACTCCTAGTTCACAAGGAGAGCGCAATCATTGTTGTCATAAAATGCACCATTGTGATCTCCAGGATAGTGCACTCCTTGTTTCCTTTGACTCCGCCATGTTGTCTATGTTCCATGTGCCTTTCCTTTTCCATGGCGAGCATGCTCCTAGAAAATAGGGGGCCAATTCACTTTAAATAAGTAACTCACTCATCGATTGAAAAGTGGTGGGCATGCATGAACTTTCCTTTCATGTAAAATATTTTTATAAAAAACCCAACTATTATTTTTTCTCATCATAATTCTTTTGGGACGAGTGCACTTCTTCATACCAATGATGTTTTCCTTCAATATTGATCACAAGTAAGTTTTGCATTTTGTCTTTCTTGCTTTATTTTGTTATTTTTGTTGTCATGTTTGTTTTCGTTGTCGACATTTCGATTCGTTTAACTTTATTTAGTGGTGTTTTCATCCATTCTTCTTGTTACAAGTTTCATCTTCTTGTCACAAGTGGCATTTCTTGTGACTCTTCAGATTCCTTGATCTTTCACCTTCAAGTATATTTGATCCCATATTTGAGCCCATCATGAGCAATAGTGCATTTTTGGAGGTAAAGGTACCAACTTGTGGCTAGCCTTTACTTCGTATATTTGAGCCCATATTTGAACAAGAGTGCACTTTTTGAAGTAAATGTCCCACTTTCCACAAAAATTTCACCCACCACAACAATTTCTCTTTTAGAGTGCACTTCAAACATATAAGGATCTTTTTTCCTTGAAAATTGTGCCCAACAAAGAGAAATTTCTCTCTTGAGCACACAAAATAGGAAAAAGGAACATCTTGACTCCTTGTTCATTGTTTTTGTTCCTTGCGCCCTAATTAGCTCCTCTTGAGCGCATAACACAATATTGAGCCTCAATTAACCCTTCTTGTGCCTTGAAACCATGCCCTAAACCCTTCCAACCTTTCTCTATGTCTCCTTGAGTGCACAGTGCATCATCAAGCCCCAACTAGGCCTTATCTAACCAGTATTGTCTAGACATTCCCCCTCCCCTTGTCATGATGTATTTTTCACTCTGATTGGATAATTAAGTCACTTGTCTCATCATTGATAGGTTAATGCTACTGTATATACCTAATCTACCCTTTGTCACTGTCTTTCAAATATTTTACATGTGTTAGATAGGGAATTTCTTGTTGCAGTGAGTGTTTTTCTACTTGCAGGTCTTTGAAATACAAGTTACATTACTCTCTCATCATCTATTGGAGCAATTTCTTCTACCTCCCATCGAGTTATCTTGAAAAAAAAATCATATGGAGTATTGATGAGGCACTGGAAATTGTCAAGCCTATAGTTCTTATTCTTTTAGACACACAATGTTTCATAGACAAATCTCACAAGGTGTCATGGAAGTAAATTAAGGATGATTTCATACAAAATCAATTCCTAGAGAATTCGGAAGATAGGGAAGATTATATCAACATTAAAAAGTCGAGAATACATAGCATTGCATGTAGATTCCCATTGATGTCTTGTTTAAAGGCCATTGCATAGATCCTGTCACACATGGGTAAAAAAAATTTGGTCCTACAAAGTCAAAGAGATAACAATCTTGCAACTTACCATCCACATGACATGCATTATTATTATAAGATGGTAAATCCTAGAGAGTATTTAAATACTTAGTTTTATGCAACATGGGAAAATATCAACATTAAGGATATCATCAAATATTGGTGCCAATATCCAGCTGGATTTTTTCAGAGATCAAGTGTAGTTTACCCGAGAATAAATTTAAGAAAGGTCTATTAATATCTCATAGAAATTTTTTGCACACTACATGGACAGATAAATTGAGAAGTCTTTGAGGAGAATCAGATCTTCCTTCTCAACCTAGTTGTCAGAAGAGGTAGAGTTTTCAATTGGGTCAATATCCTTTATTGTGAACTAAAACAACATGTATTATATACCAAAGCATCCTTACGGGAAAAGAAAGCACCAAAATTTTACATGTCCACTTATATGTTAGATGGGATATACATTAGGGTTACATTCACAGGGATGAAATGGAATTGGATTCCAGAAGGTAAACTACTTGTCTATTTGCACTGCAAACTATTATCATGACTAGTCTCAAAGGATTTTGTGACCAGCTGGTAAGGAATTTATTTGCGGTGTTATACAATATGATCTATGAGACTGATCCTCCTTGCATGATCGTTTAGGTGAAGGTGACATTTTATGAAATTGTAGAAGGGATATCCTCACCACATGGCACATACATTAGATTCTTTTGGTGCAAGACAAAACCTCCCATTATGCTAAGGTATGTGACCAACAAGACGGTATTCCAATAAATATCCTATATTATAAATAACAATTTGTCTGCAAAACTCCTTAGGAGAAAAGAAGCTCTGTAGCCCACTCTCCCTTTGTGGATTGGACTCTATTAGAAGAAACTTAAGTCGGTTGAAGCTAAAATTGAAGAAATCAGCAGATTTAATTTTGAACTAGGATTTTTCATATATATCATCCTACAAAGGTGTCCAAGCAACATCATGACAAAATATAGTGCACCTAAGCATATGTACCAATGACTACTTCAGAGGATGAAAATATTAAGAATTTGTACAATGCAGTCAGAAAAAAATCATCGAGGAGATAAGGTAGGTCCCTCCCAGATTGCACAGGCTCCAGATGTACATATGCAGGAGATAAAAAAAGTATTAATTAATCAAGAAAAAAATGCAAGACCCAGGAAGATGATCAAGCATAATCCAATGGAAGAAATTTGTGGAAAGTTTAAAACCAATATGATGTGAAAAGGTTCCATTTTGGCATAACAATAGATAAAAAAAATGGAGGAAAAGAGAAGGTTAGATGAAAATAAATGGCAATAAGAAGAGAAGGACAACTCACAGAAAGAAGAAGAAGAAAATAGGAAGCAGTTGACCTACTTAGGCAATAGTAGCAAGCAGAGGAATAAATAAGGCAAGAATAAGAAAAAGGTGAAGAATATAAGAAGAATAAGAATAAAAAAGGAAGTCACGAGAGGAAGAATCCATAAATATGAGGGAGGAAAAAGATATGGCCCAACATATAGAAGAAAAGTTGGAAGAGGAAGATGTTATTGATCACATTGTATCTGCACCAAATTATAGGTTCATGGATGTATGCAATGCTACCTTCAACCAATTGAAGAAGAAAATTGTGAAAGAAAGGATAAGTTACTTCCCAAATGATCCTGAACATCTAGTATTCATATCTAATGAGAATGTAATAGTAGCTAATACCATGAGAAATCCCCAAGAAGTCTTGACATTGAATGTCGCTTTAATTATGGTAACACAAGACAACTCAAAATATCTTATGAGTGAGAATGCACAGTTGAGGAAAGAATTAGTTGTATTAAAGCGACAAGTAGATCATCTGACTACAAAGAATAATTTTTTGTCTTCTAACTTTCTAGGCACAATAGAGTTCCAGTCATCTATACTTGAAGAACTGGGGCTAATAGAAAACACCATGAAAAAATTATATAATGAGATTGTTTTGTTGCATGAGGTAGTTTCACCCCTTACAGAAATACAAAATAAATCTCAAGAAAGCCTGAAGCTCCTAAAGGTTCCATGCAGAGATGTATATTTGATACAGAGGTGGGGTTCCAAGTATCCATATGTTCCAAAGAAGTTGGTCAAGAAGGAAAAAAAATATATTGATATGGAAAGAGTGCAGTTAAGGCTCCATATCTAGAACAACACCCACCTTGGAGAACAAGAGACCAACACCATGTATAATTATGGTTGAATGCATAGTTTTTTGGATTCATTGACATAGAAACATGGAATTCCTTTTGTGGGTTAACTTGGAGAGATAAGAGGCAAGGATCTCATCATGCAGGAGATAAATTAGTTCATTGAAAAAATCAAGCAAGAAACAATTCAAGAAGGCTTGGAGTTCACTAGGAACATTACTCTACAAGATGAAATTGCATGAGTTAAAGTTCATATGATATTATCGTGGCTATGGAATAGTGTAAAATCTAACTCCAAATCCATACTATGAGATGAATTGGAGGTGAAGATGTGATATTTTATAGATCTTCCAATCCAGGTCAATGTTATCACAACAGAGTTCAAAGCATGACACTCATAAATCACAAATGAACTCCATGTCGAAGCTACTTATTTGTCCCATTCTCCTCTATGAGGACATTTTCACTCATTAGATTTTTTTCTTATATAGAAACTATATTATATGTAATTTGTCTTTTGTAAATAAGGATTCCAATGTAAACAAATTCAAGAGACATATTTTGAATTTTAAGAGACACATGTGGAATGTAAAGAGATATATCTAGCATGTGAAAATTTATATGGAAGCCCATAGGTCATAGAAGTTGAAGAGTCATGAGGAAATCAAGAGTAATTTTCATTTGTTATAAATAGACCCTCATAACTCAAACAAAGGGCATGTGCTTTTAGAGATTTATCCTTCGCTTCTTTAGTGGTTCATAGGAGATTAAATCATTCTTTAGAGAGGCAAGTTATAGCTTCATGTTCCACTATTGGAGCTATTTTTTCACCAATTTGAAAAATGTACTTGGAATATCTCATTAACTATAAACATATCTTTGAGATGACACTCTTTCATGCATGTATCATGAATGTAGTAAGATTTTTCTTTATATGTTTCCAGTATATGTTGATGTAATACATACTAAAGATAATGAACTGTTCTTTTTTTTTACATATGGAACTTGTTGAATGTTTGTTGTTTATGTTTTTATGATTATTGTTTATCTTGTGAAATAATTTCCAGGTTGAACAAAAATTATTTCGCCACTACACACCTTCTTGTGCCTTGAAACCATTCCCTGCACCCTTCCAACCTTTATCTCTCTCTCCTTGAGTGCACAGTGCATCATCAAGCCCCAACTAGGCCTTGTCTAACCAATATTGTCTAGACATTGACCCTCCTCTTGTCATGATGCATTTTTCACTCTCATTGGGTAATTAAGTGACATTGTCTCATCATTGATAGGTTAACGCTACTGTATAGACATAATCGACCCTTTTTTATTGTCTTTCAAATATTTTGCATGTGTTAGATAGGGAATTTCTTGTTGCAGTGAGTGTTTTTCCACTTGCAGGTCTTCCAAATACAAGTTACATTTCTCTCTCATCATCTGTTGGAGCAATGCTTTCTACCTCCCATCGAGTTATATTGAAAGAAACATCATAGGCAGTATTGAGAACGCAGCAAAAATTGTCAAGCGTATAGTTCTTATTCTTTTAGGTACATAGTGCTTCATAGACAAATATCACAACGTGTCATGGAAGGAAATTAAGAATGATTTCATACAAAATCAATTCCTAGAGAATTTGGAAGATAGGAAATATTATATCAACATTAAAAGATCCAAAATACATAGGATTTCATGTAGATTCCCATTGATGCCTTGTTTAAAGGCCATTGAATAGATCCCGTCACACATGGGTAAAACAAATTTGGTCCTACAAAGTCAAAGAGATAATGATCTTGCAACTTACCATCCAAATGACATGAATTCTTATTATAAGATGGTAAATCCTAGAGAGTATGTAAATACTTAGTTTTATGCGACATGGGAAAATATCAACATTAAGGATATCATCAAATATTAGTGTCAATATCCAGCTAGATTGTATCAGATATCAAGTGCAGTTTACCTGAGAAGAAATTTAAGAAAGGTCTATTAATATATCATAAAAATGTGTTGAACACTACATGGACAGATAAATTGAGAAGTCTTTGAGGAGAATCATATCTTCCTTCTCAACCTATTTTTCAGAAGAGGTATAGTTTTCAATTGGGTCGATATCCTTTATTATTAACTGCAACAACATGTCTTATATACCAAAGCATCCTTACGGGAAAAGAAAGCACCAAAATTTATCATGTCCGCTTATATGTTAGATGGGATATATAGTCATGGTACATTCACAGGGATGAAATGGAATTGGATTCCACAAGGTAAGCTACTTGTCTATTTGCACTGCAAACTATTATCATGACTAGTCTCAAAGGAGTTTATGACCAGCTGATAGAGAATTTATTTGCGGTATTATACAATATGATCTATGAGATTGATCCTCATTGCATGATCGTTCAGGCGAAGGTGACATTGTATGAAATTGTAGAATGGATATCCTCACCACATGGCACATACATTATATTCTTTGGGTGCAAGACAAAAATTCCCATTATGCTAAGGTATGTGACCAACAAGAGGTTATTCCAATAAATATCCTATCTTATAAATAACAATTTGTCTGCACAAATCCATAGGAGAAAAAAATATCTCTGGCCCACTATCCCTTTGTGGATTAGACTCTATTAGTTTAAGAAACCTAAGTCGATTAAAGCTAAAATTGAAGAAATCAAGAGACTTCATTTTGGAACTAGCAGTTTTCATATATATTATCCTACAAAGGTGTCCAAGCAACATCATGACGAAATATAGTGCACCTAAGCATATGTACCAATGACTACTTCAGAGGATGAAAATATTAAGAATTGGTACAATGCAGTCAGAAAAAAACCACCCAGGAGATAAGGTAGGTCCCTCCCAGAATGCACAGGCTCTAGATGTAAATATGGAGGATATAAAACAAGTATTAATTAATCAAGAAAACACTGAAATGCCTAGGAAGATGATCAAGTATAATCCAATGGAAGAAATCCATGGAAAGTTTAAAACCAATATGATGTGCGAAGGTTCCATTTTGGCATAACAACAGATAAAAAAAATGGAGGAGGAAAAGAGACTGTTAGATGAAAATAAGTGGCAAGAAGAAGAGATGGATAACTCACAGAAATAAGAATAAGAAAATAGGAAGCAGATGACCTGCTTAGGCAATAGTCACAAGTAGAGGAATACAAAAATCTACATTAAAATTAATGCATCTAGTGAAATCAATCAAATAGGATTAGAAATCATCGTCTACACTAAAATTAATGCATTTAGTGCAAGCAATCAAATAGGATTAGAAATCATTTACATTAAAATCAATCCATCTAGTGTAAGTAATCAAATATCATTAGAAATCAACATCTACACCAAAATCAATTCATCTAGTGCAAGAAATCAAATAGGATTAGAAATCACCATCTACACTGAAATCAATGCATCTATAGCAATAAATCTTCTTCCCTCTCTCCCCCATATACATCTATATATCCCTCCATCTCTCCTTTTTATCTTTATCTCACCCCACCAAACACACAGTCCCTCTCACTCCATATCTATCAATTTCCTTGTCCCTACCTCCTTCTCTCCATCTATATTTTTTCTCTTCACCTTACATCTATATCTATATCTCACTCTATCTCTCTATATCAACTCCAAAACATAAACTCTCTTTCTCCAATCTATCTATCTATCTATCACTCCCTCCTCCTCCTCATCCTCCTCCTCCTCCTCTTCCTCCCTCCCTCCCTCTCTCTCTCTCTCTGTCTCTCTCTCTCTTTTCACCTTCCCTCCCTCTCTCTCGCTTCTTTCTGTCCTCCTTCCTGCTACCCATTCTCCCTCTCTCTCCATCTTCTTTCTCACTCCCTCTATCTCTCTCTCTCCATCTTTCACCCTCAATGTCTTTATTCTTACCTCCCCCTCTCTCCCTCTCCATCTTCATATCTCTTTCCCTACCTCTCTTCACACTCTCTCTTCCTTTCTCTCCCCCCTCTCTCTCTCTCTATCTTCACCTTCCAACTTTTTTACCATATGCATCTCTCTCTCCTTCTCTCCCTTCTCTCCATATCCCCTTATTTTTCTCTTTATCTCACCTCAAACCATACACACTCCCTCTTAATCTCTCCCTTGTCACTCCCCCTCTCTCTCCACTACTCACTCTCTATGTATTTCTTCTTCCATCCCTCTCTCCTAATCTAGCTCCATCTCTCAATCATTCCCTCTCTTCCCCTCCAAACCCATATTTCTATCCCTCCCTCTCTCCTCCCCTCTCTCTCCTCCTCTCTTTCAAGTCCCCTCTCTTTTCCTTCCTCTCTCACCCTTTCTCTTCCCCCATCTCTCTCTCTCTCTCTCCATATCTCAATACATCCTTCTCTCCCCCTCCAAATCCATATTTCTATCCCTCCCTCTCTCCTCCCCTCTCTCCTCCTCTCTTTCAAGTCCCCTCTCTTTTCCTTCCCCTCTCCCTTTATCTCCTACCTCCCTTCATATTCCCCCATATTTCTCTCTCTCTCTCTCCCCTACAATCCTCTCTTCCCCCATCACTCTCTTCCTTTCTCTCAACATTCCTCACTCGCCTCCTTCTATTTGACCCCCTAGCTCTCTTTCTTTCTCTCTCTCTCTATCCTCCAATCCTCTCTCTTCCCCCATCACTCTATCTCACTCTCCAACTATCTTACTGTTTCTCTCCCTTTATCCTTCTCTCCCCCCTTGTCTCCATAACTCCCCCTTTCTCCTTCTCTCCCCCCTTGTGTCCATCACTCCTATGTATCTTTATCTCACCCATAAGCATACACACTCTCTCTCAATATCTCCCTTGTCACTCCCTCTCTATGTATTTCCTCTTCCTTTCCTCGCTCTGCCTCCAACTCCATCTCTCTATCCCTCCTTCTCTCCTCCTCCTCTCATCCTTTGTCTCTCTCTCTTTCTCTCCTACCTCCCTCTCCCTTCCCCCTTCTTTCTCTCTCTCTCACTCCCTACCCTCCAATCCTCTCTCCTTATCCCTCCCTTTCTACTTATCTCTCTCCCACCTCCATCTTTATGTCTCCCTATCCCTCTCTTACCCTTCTCTAACTCTCTCACTCTTCTCCCTCTGTGTCTCTTCATTCCTCCTCTACCCTCTCCTTCAATTTATCTCTATATCTCCCTTTTCACTCCCCCTATTTCTCCACCTCTATCTTATATCATGATATATTAATATATATTACAATATGATAAATTTAATATTGTATTAATCTAAACATATTAAATTTAATAATATTGATATTTTAATATTAATTTTAGGGTTAATAATGTTTTTTTTGGAATGGTATTAATAATAATTTGGTCCATGGTATTTGACCCTTATACTTCATATATAATTAGATGTTGATTTCTAATCATATTTGATATATTTTTATTTATTTACCTTACCTCTTTATACCTCTTTTATATTTATTTATTTACCATACCTCTTTTATAAATATGTTATTTGGCCCATGGTATTTTCCCATGGTATTATTAATAATTTGTCTCATGGTATTTGGCCCATGGTATTATTAATATTTTGTCCCATAGGCTTCACCTAAATAAAACCTTTTTTTGAGTTTTTGTAAATGTAAAGTGGTTTATTGAGTAAATATAAAAATCAATTTTATTTATTTACCATACCTCTAGTTTATTTATATTTTTATTTATTTACCATGCCTCCTGGGTAATATAAAAAGAGGGTTTATTTATTTACCATACTTATGTTTATTTATATTTTTAATTATTTACCATATTTTATTTATTTACCATATCGCTATTCTGAGTGTTAGTAAACCTCTTCATATTTTAAGTTTATATAGTTTAAATTTATTTTTAATGAATTTTTAATTGTTTATTTATATGTTTATGTAAGTTATTGTTCAAGCCGACATTTTTTTTGGCTTCCGACATACTTACACATCGAGGTCATACGGTGGCTATTTTTTATTTTAAAATTAAGGCAAGAATAAGAAAAAAGTTGAAGAATATAAGAAGAAGAGGAATAAAAAAGGAAGTCACAGGAGGATGAATCCATAAATATGAAGGAGGAAGAAGATATGGCCCAACATATAGAAGAAAAGTTGGAAGAGGAATATGTTATTGAACCCATTGTATCTCCACCAAATTATAGGTTCATGGATGTATGCAATGTTGCCTTCGACCAATTGAAGCAGAAAATTGTGCAAGAAAGGATAAGGTACTTCCCAAATGATCCTGAACATCTAGTATTCATATCTAATGAGAACGTAATGGTAGCTAATACCATTAGAAATCCCCGAGAAGTCTTGGCATTGAATGTCACTTTCATGACGGTAACACAAGACAACTCAAAATATCTTATGAGTGAGAATGCACAGTTGAGGAAAGAGTTAGTTTTATTAAAGTGACAAGTAGATCATCTGACTACAGAGAATAATTTTTTGTCTTCTAACTTTCTAGGCATAATGGAGTTCCAGTCATCTATACTTGAATAACTGGGGCCAATAGAAAACACCATGAAAAAATTATATAACGAGATTGTTTTGTTGCATGAGGTAGTTTCACCCTTTATATAAATACAAAATAAATCTCAAGAAATCCTAAAGCTCCTAAAGGTTCCATACAGAGATGTATATTTGATACAGAGGTGGGGTTCCAAGTATCCATATGTTCCAGAGAAGTTGGTCAAGAATGAAAAAAATTCTATTCAGATGGAAAGAGTGCAGTTAAGGCTCCATATCTAGAACTACACCCATCTTGAAGAACAAGAGACCAACACCATATCTAATTATGGTTGAATGCATAGTGGTTTGGATTCATTGACATAGAAACATAGAATTCCTTTTGTGGGTTCACTTGGGGAGATAAGAGGCAAGGATCTCATCATGCAGGAGATAAATTAGTTCATTTAAAAAATTGAGCAAGAAACAATTCAAGAAGGCTTGGAGTTCACTAGGAACATTACTCTACAAGATGAAACTGCATGAGCTAAAGTTCATATGATATTATTGTGACTATGGAATAGTGTAAAATGCAGCTCCAAATCCATATTGTGAGATGAATTGGAGGTGAAGATGTGATATTTTATAGATCTTCCAATCTAGGTCGATGTTATCACAACAGATTTCAAAGCATGATGCTCATAAATCACAAATGAAATCCATGTCGAAGCTACTTATTTGTCCCATTCTCCTCTATGAGGACATTTTCGCTCATTAGAGTTTTTTCTTATATAGACACTATCTTATATGTAATTTGTCTTTTGTAAATAAGGATTCCAATGTAAACAAATTCAAGAGACATATGTTGAATTTTAAGAGACACATGTGGAATGTAAAGAGATATATCTAGCATGTGAAAATTTATATGGAAGCCCATAGGTCATAGAAGTTGAAGAGTCACGAGGAAATCGAGAGTAATTTTCATTTGTTATAAATTAACCCTCATAACTCAAACAAAGGGCATGTGCTTTTAGAGATTTATCCTTCACTTCTTTAGTGGTTCATAGGAGATTAGATCATTCTTTAGAGAGGCAAGTTATAGCTTCATGTTCCACTATTGGAGATATTCTTTCACCAAATTGAGAAATGTACTTGGAATATTTCATTAATTATAACAATATCTTTGAGATGACACTCTTTCATGCATGTATCGTGAATGTAGTAAGATTATTCTTTATATTTTTCCAGTATATGTTGATGTAATACATACTAAAGATAATGAACTATTTTTTTTTTTACATATGGAACTTGTTGAATGCTTATTGTTTATGTTTTCATGATTATTGTTTATCTTGTGAAATAATTTCCAGGTTGATCAAAAATTATTTCTGCACTACACACGTGTCTCTCTCAAGATAGTACTATTACTTCCCTATTAGAGGCTCATCTCTCTCTAATTTGTGGAAGCTCCCTTTACACTATACATTTAGTGTCACACAAATCTTACATGATTTCTACCCAAAAGTTGTGTTTACGATCTCTTGTGTATTATTTTCGATCAAGGCACACCTCTTAATCACTTGTAATGGTGGTTGGACCATATAGCCAAATGGGTCTCCTACTCCAAATGGTGTGAGGTATAGTTAGGACTTTACATCCGAGAGACACCATGTATGTTAGCGAAATCCAACATCATCAACATACTTGATCATGTACAAGTTAATTAAAAATATACTTGGAAGACTTCCTTTAAGGACTATATGAATGCCATTTGGTATATGTAATGCACTAGTTACATTGGAATTTGACGAGTGATACATTGCATACCTTTCTATATTCATATGTAATAATTTAAAATGATTATAGATCATCTTATATATATCATTTATAGAGAATATAACATCTCATGCAATATTTAGATACCCTGAAAGATCATTTACTTTAAAAAATCTTATGAAATTTGATTTTTCATAGCAATAATTGGTGTTTCTTGGGTAGGAAATCAATGGAGGGGAACTAAAGATATATACTAAATAAGGAAGCCATCCTCAAATGGTCAAATATTACTAATGTAACTGACCTTAAGATCTTTGTGTGGAAAACATGGTACTGATGGAGATTTATGACATCATTTCTAGCTATGGCTACACCAAGGTAGGTGAGTAGTGTGCTAGTGAGAATGGATCTTAGGAATGTGAGATATCTTACTTGGTAGGATATTGTAGCATGTTATAATGAATGTTGGGATATCATAGCATGTGAGAATGTTTTATGAGATATAATAGCATATGAGAATGCTTTTTGGGATGCCATAATAGCTAATGATATGAGTTTTTAGTAGGGAGAGAACTACCATAAATAATTTTATTAGCAAGAATGAAAGATTACTTAAGAATTATTTCTCGTGTTTCCTAATTTGTAGAATATTTTTGAAGTTGAGAGAAATGAATTAAATATTCTATGAGACTAGGCTTGATTTAGGGAGGTAAGTTCATATGCTATCATTCTTTGAAGGTTAGATGGTGGAGTCCTAAAATAATCTAATTGTGGAGTCCTATTAAAATACTATACTTATGAAAATGAACTATTTCGTATAGATGTTAATACATGGATGTAGTATTTGACGTTAAAGGAGATCATCAACAACATTATTATCAATCACTTTAGTGTTTCCATGCACAAAGTAAGCTTCAATAAGCTATACAGTACAAGTGGCTAGTGTTTTTACAATAATTTCATCTAATCACCAAATGAAAGAAGAGAAGAACTAATAATTTGGTATACATGCTCCCAAGTCACCCATATCAAAGATAAATTTGTTGGGAACACTTATGCACATGGATCCTTTCACCCATAATGCTTACAAATAAGAATCATGGATAATTTTAAGGATGGAAATTTATCTTAAAGTTTAGAAACCTTGGAAAATATTACTGGCTTCTAATATGAAAATAATAAAAAGTTTGGTGATATTTCTATAAAAATAATTATGTTTATAATGATTTTATATATATATATATATATATATATATAATTTTTTGGCGATTTTTAAGATAAAATAATTTTATACTATAAAACTGTGGTGAATAATTTTTGGAAAAAAAATAAAATTGGCGAATCTTTTTTTTGGTGAAAACATGGAAAATTATCCCACCTGCGAATATTAGCCCCTAAAATTTTCCATGATAAGAATACATAAAAGATGACATTAATGAGATCTTTTAGTGGCTATAAGGCTAGTTTAATGTAAAATAATATCATCATAAGGTTTAATATCTTATATTGTTAGAGTAAAGTTTAAAATAAAAATAATTCCACACTTTTAAGTCCATTTTTGAAGTTATTTTGGGTATTTACCACTTTTTCTCTTTGATGATGTATATGGAAAACAAGAAATAATGCAACACACCAAAAGAGAAGTGTTGAAGGATGAAAATTGTGCTGATAACATTAGGTATATCTATTTAAAAATACAGGGGGAATTGAAGAAGTCATAGGAAATGTATAAGGATTGACGTGATTAACACAAAAAATAGTGACAATTGGCATTTGGTTGCATCTAAATAGAGAAAGGCTAAAATTTCCTAGTAAGAATATCAATTCTCTTTAGTATATCCCTCTTCATATCTTGAAAAAGGTGGGTGATAATTCCTACAAACTTGAAGAGTTGAAAGGAAAAAAATTTCGCTCTGCAACTCTGAACCTGTTGTACTACACAACAACCCTCCCTTTTTCTTAATTTTAGAATAAAATTCATTTAGAAATAGGGTCCCCTTTTTTTTATAGAAATAAAAGAATTAGAAATAAAGATTCATTGTTTTGAAAAAAATCATCTTTGTTTGTTTACAAACAAAATACAACATTCAAAACTTCCGACCCGATCAAATATAAAAGACCTTATCATAAAAAACAAGTCAAGTGTAAAAGTCTCAGGAATAATAATCGCAATCGGAGATCGGACGAATCCTTAGAGGAAAATTTAACATAGAAACCCAAATCCTCCAATGCGATTAGTTCGATCGCAAAACTTCATTCGCAAAGGGTTTAAGTTATCTATTTACATACCTCCGATGCGATGTGCCTAATCGCAATCGCATAATCGGAACACTTTTTAATGAATTCTTTGCGGTCAATTTCAAATTCTCCAATGCGACGCGCGTTATTATAAAAAACACTTTTCAAAAGGAAAACAAACATTCATTCGTTTAAATGAGAAAAACCTTTATATAGTAGACCCCACCATCGGAAATCAGAGAAAGCCATTAACAATTCTTTTCGATTGAAACTCCCCGATTGTGATCTATAACCATCGAATCGAAAATCAGAAAAGTTTGCAATCACAATTGGCAAATCAAGAAATTTGTATTATGATATTTATGTACCATTTGAAAAATTTCGATGCGATTAATACATGACATTTTTTACATTCGAAGAATTCAAGATAGGTAAATATTATAATATTTCACAAGCGTCAAATCTCCAATTGTACGTTGGTATTCAATAGCAAATCAAATGAATATTGTTTTATGATTTTGTTTTAAATACATGAGTGTGACCCAAAGAGAACATTTACGCGCTATACAAGACCAATAAATAATCAGTCATGAGTTCATAATCGTTCCTTTCAAGTTGCTTGTTTGTCACGACTGAAAGTTTATTGTCTTGCAGAATCAAGGAACACTGAACTCTTTCATTCACAGACAAAGGGAAATAGTATCAAACACAGAAATGTCGAAGAGAGCAAGGAGAACCAAGACTGTTGTTCCTGTTAAGTTTGTTGAGACTCCTACAGTATCAAAACAAAAGCCAACAAAACTGAGATTAGTTACAGATACATCATGCCAAGGGCTCGGAATAATGACGTGGGAAGGAGTTTATAATCTATTAGAGAAAGAAAACCCGAAAGTCACAGTGGAAAAGGCATCAATTCCAGATGAAGATAGCTCAGATTCAGACTCTGAGATCACTGAAAAATCACTTGCAAATTCATTTCTACATCGAATTGCAGCCAGAACAAGCATCATGCCTTATTATGATGTGATTCGATGGGTCATTGATAGTGTGAAGATAAAGGACAGAATTTTTGTTTCAGCTTCTGGAGTATCTTTTGGGTCATTTAAAGTAGAAGACATTAAGGCAATGTATCATCTTCTTGATCCGCAGAATGTTTATAACAAATAATTTATCAAAGAGTTTGCTGATAATAATAAGGTTCAATTTGATCCTATCAAAGATTGGAGGAAAAATCCTGAGAAGCACAGAAATGAATCATCCGGTATGTATTCAGTAGATTCCCTCTTGCCCTCGTATTGCTATGCCGCTGCCATGATGTGTAGCTTATTTGGTAATGACAATTCTGCTAGGTTTTCTATACAAATGGTCCCATTAATCTTCGTTGTTGTCAATTCCGACATTATGGACTGGGCTGTTATTCTCTCTGATAGAATGGCTAATAGAATACTCGAGTACAGACAGGATAAAACCGCTGGAAATTCCACTCCTTTTTTCTTTTGTGCTTATATTCTAGATGCTCTTTGTTTTAATTCTGAGTTTCCCTTGTTAGGATGGAAATGGACTCCCAAAGATCCCACTCCGATTCATATATATCATAAACTTGTTTGGAAAGTTCATTTCAAAGATAATGTGTATAGAATATGTCATGGTTTCCTTATCCCTGTCTTTCAAACCATTTTCAATAGCTTCCCTCCTAGATTCTCCGACAAAGAAAAATCTGACTTATCCTCAATAGGAGATTGGTTTGGAGAAGAAAAATTCACATACATTAGGATTTTTGGGAGTATTGTGGAACCACATGTTCTCCCTCTTTTTGTTCCAGACAAACTTCTCGCCCAAAAAATCTCCTATCAATTAACAGTTGAAAGAATATCCAGAGCTCTAAACAATAGTAAGAAAATAATGTGGCCTCCATTCCCATTCAATTGTGGTCATTTTACTTTGAAGGAATTCAAACATGCAGAAAAGGAAGTCACCAAAATAAAGGGTTTTAAATTTGCGATCATTCCGGGGAGACAGTATGATCCACGACAGATAACTTTTAATGTTACTGCTTCAGTTTCGATTGCTCGATTTGAGCATGAACCAGATGATTTTGATGATTTGTTTGTTTCGTTGAATGATTTTCCTCAAATTTATGATTTGGCCAAGTCTAAATTCCAAAAGGAAGAAATGGATAACTTTTTTTTATTTAGAAGTCAAAGATTGCTGAAAGTTCCTCTAGACCAACTGAGAATTCCCATACAAGGGTCAGAAACAGAGGGTACATCTGGCAAAACACCAGGAGAAACATCTGCTGGTAAAGTCACTACATAATCGGCTATTAACCAGCCCACTGTACATACTGAGAAAAAGAGCACTGATGCCAAACCTGATGTTCAGAAAGGGAATACTGATGGCAAATCCAATGTAAATACTGATCAGTAGTCCACATCTCAAACAGAAGAAAAATGCACAAGTACTGATACTAATGTGCATAATCAAAAAGGAGGATCAGATAGAAAAACCATTGAGCAGGGAAAAAATACAGAGGAAACGGATACACAATTGGAAGGAAAAGAAAATACTGAGAAAATTGTAGACTCTGTTGATCTTAATGTTTCTTCTCAATTGTTGAAACAATATGATCAATTCACTCAACAATTAGGACTGCAGGATAAATATAAAGAGCAAGAGGATCAAGACGTTGAAATCATTCCTGAACATCCTACAGGGAAGATTGTATTGAAGATTGAGGAGATCCCTCATTTAGATGTATTTTATAGCCCTAAACATAATGCTGTTGTTAGAAAATAGAGAAAAAGAAGGAAGATGGACCAGGACATGTTTTCCACTCCACAGGAGGAGTTCATGAATATTGTCTACAATAATACTGAAGTGAATCCATCTGAGGATCTCACTAATTTGTCCCAATATGCAAGAGCATATAGTGCTGCAACAATAGATAAAGTTGCAGAAGTTTCTCAGTTGATGACACAAAAAGATCTCCATATAGCTTTACTTGAAGAACAAGCTAAGGAGAATCAACAAAAGGTTTCTCAATTGGAACAACAATTACAATATCAAGAGCTCAGGTCTAAAGAGTTAGAAGAACAGCTTGCCACAGAAAAGAAGAAAGTTGATGAGCAAGTCTTAGGCAAACAACAACAATTGAATCATGAAATTTCCAAGTTACAAGAATTGTTGCAAAAGGAGAAGAATGCAAAGATCGTACAGGAAAAAGAATTTCAAGCAGCTTTAGATAGGTTTAAAGATTTCCCTAAATTAAGTGAATTCAAATCGGAAGCTCTTGAAGTTAATAAACTGCTGTCTCAACAATTAAATGAATTTTGTGTGAAATTATCATAGGCAGAACCATTTTGTGATATTACATCATCCTTGATCCAGAACATTATTACTCTCAGGAAAGAAATTGATGATGCTGATGAAAAGATTTCTGAATTTCTTACTTTGCAAGATACAGAAAAAGGAAGAGAAGCTAATCTTCCTATGATAGAAGAAAGACATAAAGAAATCTTGTTTACAGAATGAAAACATCTGTTAATGAAAGCCAAGAGAGCAATATCAAGAGCTAGAAGCATGAAGAGTAATATAACGCAATTTATCAATGACAGCTTGTATTCAATTAATCTCATTTCAGATTGTGTTCCAGGAAGTTTTCCTAAGATCAAAGAAACTGATTGCAGATGGAAAGAAGAAATGATGAATAAAAGTCAAGAGATCAACAAACTTCAAGCCATATCTTGGGACAATATGTGGACTTATTGAATTAAGCCAAAAAATCAACAAATGGCTATTAAATTCCATTCAAATGCTATGGATTGTTTAATTCCAGAATTTTCCGATGCCACATATGCAGGACAGTTACATTCTGAGATGAGTCATCCACCGAGGCTCCAAGATATGCTGAAAATTTGCAACTTGGCTACATCAAGCGAGAAAGAAAAGCAATGAATCAGTTTCATTTTAAGATAGTATTTCTGTTTTTTTTTTTTTTTTTTATAGATTGTAGTAGTAATAGTAGGATTCTATTTTTATGTAATTTCTTATTTAAATCCCTCTCATGCATTTAGAGAAGGGATCTGGAGTTGTAATATTTTTGACTTGGAGATTACATTTCTGTACTCCATTGCCTCTTATATTTTATAAAGGATCACATCTGGTGATTTGGTGTTGAAATTATCTTTGAAGTATTGCATTTCTGTACCTTTGGATTTGATTTTACATCAGAATTACTGGATTAGAGTATCAGATTTCATTTGAAAGATTTGAAGATGGATAAGGTATTTTTATCTGTTCACTGTTAATTTATTTTTTCATATGATATTCGCTTTAAAATTTTCTATCATTTATATATATTTGGTTTTCATAACGTTTCTTTTATATATCATTTCTGAGTATAATTGAAATGTTATCTTTCATAAGAATATATAAATGATATACTATGATGAATACAATATGCTAATATAACTCTATTTAATTTCTTAAACAGAGTTATCTTTATTTTTTTCTGCATATTTCAATTTAAATAATAATACATTTTCATGATTATTGTTAAATTGGAACAATCTTAAGTTATATTCACATATAATTACCCAGGTTAGTGTTAGAATTTATTTATCAGTATTTATTTTAAATTAAATAGTTTTATTTCAGTCAATTTAGTCCCATTTCCACTCATCCAAATCAACCCATCATCAACCCATTTAGTTATAAAGAAACTGGTCCTTTAAATCCAGTCGGAGCCACCATACCAAATGGAAAAGGAGCTGTCCTAAGGTCCTGACTGGGTGGTTTTCCCCAATGTTTGAAGCAGAGACTTTCTGGGCTTCAACATTTTTGGAGCTAGAAGGAGGGCTTGAGCTATGAATGGCAAGTAAATCTTTACCCACAAGCCATTCTGAGAGCAAAACACCCTCATCAACTTCTTCAATTTCTTCTGAAATACAAAATCCTATAGAAGAAATTGCAAAGAATATTCATACACCCACTACCAGAATCTCAAAACATTCAGACAAGCAATCTCCTGAGTCTCCTGAAGTACAAGATTTAATCCATAAATTGAAAGTATTCTCATTATCTCTTGAAGAGTCTGAAATATCTGAAGGTAGTGTAAGCTCAAAATTTGTTTCTTCGAAACCTCTTACTAGGCTTCAAAGTGAAAAAATTGGTATTTCTCTGAAATAATTCCCTTTACCTAGTAGAGTCAAGACAAGAAAAACTCAATCGGAATCAGTAAGTGATATAAGTTCAACATCTAATATTCAATCACCTGTTTCCGAAACCACAACTCAACAAAGTGCAGTTGTTTCCACATCATCTCCTCAATCATCATCTGCTTAATTGTCATCAATCTCAACATCATCTATTCCAACATCTTCTATTCAAACACCACCAGTTTCTACTACTCCTCCAATAGTCATTCCAATAATGGCTAGACCATGGGCTACTCCAGGGGCAGTCAACATGGCTGCACCTTTACATGATTTACCAGACAATCCTGGAAAATGGCTTCCAAAGTTCAGTCCAGATCTTAACATTCAAGCTGAAGAACATATCAATAACTTTATGCTGGCTGTAAATTTGAATGGAGTCATGCATGAAGATGTTGTAGTCAGACTATTCCCTTATACTCTTCAAGGAGGAGTAGGATCCTGGTACTTTTCATTACCTTCGGGATCCATAACAAGTTGGGCCATTTTTGCAGATCATTTTTTAACCAAATTTGGAGATGACAGATCAATAGCTACTTTAATCAACAATCTCTCAAATTTGAAAGCAGAACCCAAGGAACCCATTAAAGAATTCAACGCTAGATTCAACAAACTTTTGAACAAAATTCACACAGATTCAAGGCCTAGTGAACAAGTCAAAAGTGAATGCTACATAACTGCCATACCCTCAAACATAGCAATTTTTGTAGATAGAGATGCAAAACCTACATTAGCCGAGAATATGAAAGAGGCTATTGCAGTAGAAAAACGAATTATTTCTCTAGAAAAGAAAAATGCTATTGAGGAAAGGAAATCGAAGAAAGTCAGCTTCAAATATGATTCAAAGAAAAAGGCCAAAGATCCATATGACATGGAAGGTTTACCGAAAGTTCTTAAAACCATGTCAAATGAAATGGTTGAAATTAAAAAACAAGTAGTTGAAACCTCTACTAAAAAACCATTCCGAAATTTCAAAAGAAACCAAGTTGAATCTAGACCTCCTAATGCAATCTCTAATGCAGAATCAGAGGAAGAAGAAGAAGAAGAAGACACATCTTTAGTATGAGATGAGGAAGATGAGAATGAAGAAATAGTTGAATTACATGGAATGTGGGATTTTATTTGTTGGGAAAAATACTGAGAGGGGGGGGGGTGAATCAGTATTTAGAGCAAACTCAAAATTTTTACTTTTTCTTACTTCTAAATCCCATATGCTACTTTCCTGATATAGACTCGCGTATATACGCGGATACCCTTTATAAAACTCACGTATACACATATATCTAATTATGCCATTAATTCTTCACTTATATCATTCCATCATTCATTTATCAGATGTTCAATAAATAGTAAACATGTACAGTAAGAACAGAGTAAGTCATCACACATAAGCAACACACATGAACACCAGGATTTTAGGTGGAAACCCAAGTCGGGAGAAAACCACCGCTGCCATTGTGTTAGCCTTCAATATTTTATTATAGAGAAAACATCTTACAACATATGTGCTGGAGCAGCCTCCTACCAGCACGCAGGCACCCACCTGCACTCGTTTACCAGCCTCTCCTGGAAGGGAGCTACGACCCCCTGCTCTCGTTTACTAGCCTCTCCTGGAAGGAAGCTACGACCCCCTGATCTCGTTTACCAGCCTCACCTAGAAGGGAGCTACAACCCCCTCACTGAAGGCTACAACCATCAGCACCTCTTTGCACCATGTTTCATCAATTTTCACACTGGATCCAACAACTTCAATAGAGCACAACTTGTAGGCCACGTTTCATCATATTTTCAGACTGGACCCACTCCATACATTTAAGCAGAGTCAAACATCATCAACAGATATCTATAACATAGCAGAACAAATCAGACATTTCATACCCCATACTTCAGCAAACCCTAGTTTGCATACATGCTTTCCTTTCTCTGATATCACGTGTATACGTGCCTTCATGCATATAAAATCGCATATACATCTGCACATACTTCAGAAAACTCCTAACTGACCATACGCGCTTTTCCTTCATCAGATCCGCGTATACACACGCATATATTAATATAAACTCGTGTATACTTCTTCAGACATTTCAGCGCAACATAATCCTTCAAAACAGATGCATAGCTCAGATTTTACCCTTCACTTCAGATAGATGTTCGCCTCATCTCAGATCAGAACATTCCATAAGAAGATCTAGCATATACAAGTACATTTCAGATCTAGATACCCTTCTTCATAATTTTCTTCATTGGTGCATCATGCATTCAGATCTATCATTCAACTGTAACCCTTTCCATTCAGATATACTTCAGAAGTATTCATTCAAGCTCAGACGTCTTGCACCCACACTCATTATTTGCACAATGAATTTCTTCACCTTATATAGGTTTACCCTTTTTCAATACCATGAGCCAAAACCACATTATTTCCAATGGTATTCCTAGACGGGATCAAATAGATAATCTAGCGTTCAATACAATGGGTCAATACCATGGTAAAGCCCCTTGGTATCATTATTTTAGAGCGCAAAAGGGCATACGCGGCTTGAAGTGTTCGCTTCCGCGTGTATACGCAACTTTGCCTCATAGAAACTACGTATATGCTGTGGAGTACTAAAAAGGTATGCTTTTGATGACTATTTCAGTAGCTTTTTAGTAGAATTTGTAAACCTTTTTGCATCATGAATTTGGAAAATAATAAGGAGTTATAACAAAACATGTGAGAATTGATATGCAAGACTTAACCGCTGATAATGGTTATTTTCTATGCAGGAAAAGGAGAAAACAAGGAGTTGTCGTTCCAAAGGAAAGGACAAAGTCGAGATAACTGTTGTCCCTCTCAAGGAGAACCGAATGCAAACAAGGCGAAACAGATCAAAGCAAATCGGCCCAGAAAAGGAGGAGAAGACACCAGCTCGGCGCAAAAGAAAAGAAAGAATAAAGGATTAACAGTTTGGCGAATCCCTCAGGATCCTTGATCCTGAGGGATCGCTGCTTTATTTATCTTATTACTTGGACATCTCCGCCGTCACCTTTGACTCTCAAGAGACTGACCTTGTTCCTTGGGAGATGATCAAGGATCTGAAGGGATCGCTGCTTTATTTATCTTATTACTTGGACATCTCCGCCGTCACCTTTATATAAAGGGACAACACTGTTAGCTTAGGGGAAGATACGTTTTATGTAATTTTCTGTTAAACATCAGCTCTGATTGTTGAGTCTCGTTGAGAACTGGTTAATTTTATTTTTGTCCGATGCATTAATATAAGCTTGGCGATTATTTCATCTTTGCGTCTGGATTAACTTAAGGCGGTGTACCCTTGGAGGCTAAGGGCCCGGCCCCGGAGGACACTTGCTTCTGTATTACTACGATTTGATTTCCGCGTGGTTTGTTTATCGTTGTTATTTGGTAATCTGATATGCTTTATAAGTTGATATTACGTGCTCTGTTAAGATTAAATCATTGAGGTTTTTATAGATAGAATCGTGTATTGACTCTGCATCAAGTTACTAATCCTTTCAGAGTTAATTGCATGTTATTAGTCTTAACCGAATATTCCTACTGTTCTGTTACAGAGCTTTTGTATTGAACATTCATGTCATAGATTCGTTTGAAGTAGTGTTCTTCATGATTATTGGATTCAGAGATAATACTGTTCTGTTTGGGAGCACAGTTGAATTCCTGTTAATTAAGATTACTATTTCAGCGTGTTGTGCGCGTATATGATTTACCGGAGCTGTTCCGTAATCTGTCAATAGCTAATGCTGTTCCATTATTGTGTTCTACGTGATTTGCCTTAAGAGTGAAAGATTGTTGCAAAGAGTGTATTTGGGTTAATAGATTAAGTTTGGTTACGACTCGCGAGATTTAGTTGTTTGATTGCTGTTCCATTTTAGAATTACTGTTCCATTCCATATTTGCTGTTCAATTCTTTATTTGCTGTTCCATTTACTCGCATTTGTTGTTTTGGTGTGAGAGATGATCTAAGGCTGTAGTGAGCTTTGGCATTCACTGTCTAGCTCCCAGACCCGTGGTCTATGCTCTAATTTCCTTCCCATCAGTTTCCAAAGGGATGGGTTATCGCTGCCGAACCCTTGACTGATAAGCTGCCTAGTTTTCTGAATGTGTGATTTATTCTTTTGAAGTAATTTAGTTACAGACAAGCATCCATTTACTCTTGTATTTCTTAAACACTGTACTACTAGAATTACTCTGACAAGTGATAGCCTCAGACTGAGACACTCTTTGGAATAACAAAACGCTCCCGGATTGACATATTAATGTGAGGTAATTAGAGGTGAAAGAGACCGTTTTTATAGCTCTACATTTTGGCGCCGTTGCCGGGGAAAGAGTGTAGCCATTTGTCTTTTTGAGAGTAGTGTACGAACCTGCTAGGGAAGAGTTGGATCTTAAAAACGGAAGGTAAGAACCTACGTGCGGAGCATGTAAAAACCCTGCTCCACTGTCCGCTTTCCTAACAGATTTGTTTTTGCTTTGTTTGAATAGAATTTGGTAGTTCATTTGAGTGCATGACTAAGCAGAAAAGACCAGAAAAGAATATCAAACCCCCATCCAAGCTTGAAAAAGCTAAGGGGCCGGTGACCCTTGGCCGAACGACCTTCATAGACGAAATCTATAAGAAAACAGAATCTCAGCCATCAGTAGGCCCCAGGAAAAACATTTCTAAATAGCCTACTAGTTCCCTTCAGGCCACAGGATCACCATCTGTAGCCTGTGCTGAGGTGCATAGTCAAACTGAAGAGCAGGACTTTCAAGAAATTGAAAATTCTACTCCAGAACTATTGCAGGAAGGGAATTCCAGCAACTTTTGTGAAGGAGAAGGAGAAACAGGGGAAACCAAGGAACCAAAATCTCCTATTGGAACAAATCAGCCATTAGATAGCCCAAATAAGGGGAGTGCTGCGAAAATCATTGTTGAAGGAATCCAATCTCCTCAGACATCTGGTATTCTCATTATTCCAGATAAGGGAAGTGCTATTAAAACTATCCCTGTCAAAACCATTCCCTCTCAACCTAGGAATACCCTCCTAGATATCCCGGAAGGTTATTGGCATATATTCGATCCCATGGCTCAGAACCAGCCAAATGCTCAAACCTCTACATTACAATATCCTATAGTGGATTCTGCAGCAAATGCACCCATGAAAGCTATCCCTCTTCAACATATCCCTACATTTCACGGTCTCACATCAGAAGATCCGGATGCATTTTTATTCGAATTCGATGTGTTATGCAGGGGGTATGATTACACCACCGATCCCCAAAAATTGAAATTATTCCCCTCTACATTAAAAGGGGTTGCTTTAAGATGGTTTATGGGACTAGGTGGCGGGGTTATCAACAATTGGGATCAAATGAAAGAATCCTTCTTAAAAAAATATCAGGATTATTGTAGGTCTAGAGAATTAAAAGACGAAATATTCCAAATGACAGCCAGACCGAATGAAACATTGGAGGAGTATGTGGAACATTTTCAATACAATCTACAGAGATCTCCTTATGCATCACTACCTCTACCTGATAATGTGTTAAAAACTGCATTAATAAGGGGCATGAAGGAACAATGGATTGAAACATTAAACATCATGGGAAAAGGGGATATTTATCAAGAGAATTTTGCTGACATCATTGATTTATGTATCAGGAGTTCGAGAGGCAGCACAAGAATAAAACCGACAGAATATGATCGGTTTGCAAGAGATAACAAAGTATCAACGGAAGGAGTAACACGTGCAGAAATTGGAAATTTATTAGAAAATTTCAAAACTGATATTCTGGGGACACTAACTACACAACTTGATATTGTGCAGGCTAAACAGAAGTAGATGGAGGCAGAACAGAATTTGGCGATCTTCTGCCCCCGATGCAGAAAAAAACATAGCCACAAGGAATGTCCACTGGATAAAGTCCAAACGTGCGCCATCTGTACAAAAGACCACCTTACGGAGAGCTGCCCCTCACTTCCTGGATTGAAAGCGGTATATAAGGAAGCAGAAGAAGAACCAGAATCGGTGAACTCGATCAACTAGCGTCGCCAGTGGCAGCCGAGACAATCTGGTATGTTTTCGGACTCAACCTCTTTTTTTCAACCCCCACAGTATAATGCTCAACAATATGGTATGTGGCAAAATCAATCTCAACCCCCATTTTCAAACTGGTCACCACAATCGTTTCCTTCTTCAAATCCATGGCTGAATCAAACAAGCCAATCTGGTTGGCCAAATTTCCCTTACACTTCACCATATTGGAAAAATGGCCCATATCCTTCACAATGGACTCCCCCTACTTCACAAAGTTCACCCTGGCATACAAGCTGGCAAAGACCGATGTACCAGCCAGCTGGAACTATTCCGCTCCCTCAACCTACTCTGCCAACCATACAACAAAATCCCCAGTCTAACCTGAGACCGCAACTCCCAGCCCAACCCGATCCCAATCCAAATAACAGACAGGTCCAATCTATTCAAATCATAGAATCACCAGAAATAGGACCCGACCTGAAGGAGTGCAATGATCTTCAGTTAAGATATGGACGCATAATTGAAACTGAGGGAGATAAAACAGTTCATATTGAAGATCAGTTACCAAGAGAACATCAGTTGCAACAAGAGGATGTAAATAAGCAGCAGACTCATAATCAAGCAACCACATCCTCTCCTCCGTTCCCAGAACGATTAGTCATACCTCGACCCATACAATATCCCGACTTTGACATTCTGGGAGAATTACAAAATCTGTACATAAAAATTCCATTCCTCCAAGCCATTCAAGACATTCCTATATACGCAAAAACTATCAAAGAGTTGTGCATAAAGAAACCAAGGAGGAATATAACAAATAATCCAAGAGTCCAAGTAGTCGGTACTTTATCGGACCTATTATCTGGGAGAGAAACACCCATTAAATATGAAGACCCAGGGAATCCAATTATAACTGTTCAAATTTATGGTCAGACCCTGTCTAATGCCTTAGTTGATCTAGGAGCTGCAATTAATATTTTAACAACCACTACTTGCCAAAAGCTCGGCATTACATCGGTAGAACCCACCTCTACTTTGTTAGAATTGGCTGACCGATCTGTGGTTAGACCAGAGGGTATTCTACAGGATGTCATGGTCTCTGTTGATTCTTGGGAGTATCCAACCGATTTCCTGATAATTAATCCAAAAACCCGACTTGATGGACACCCGCTAATTTTAGGTAGACCTTGGCTTGCCACTGCCGATGCTTAAATTGGCTGCCGGCAGGGAAATATGACCATAACCAGAGGACCGAATAGCAAAAATTTAGTTCTATATCCTCCAGCACAGCCAAGTGTCACAATGATCAGAACTAATAAGCACCCTGTATCATACCTTACTGATAACATCAGATCTCCATTAACTATACAAGAGGCACTTGATTTTAAAAACCAAACAGAAGATGATGCCATTAATAATTTCATTAGTCAAACTGAACCTCGCACACAGTGTCACATGATAGAAGCAACATTTGATAATGAATTAGAGGAAGATCCTCTGAAAGATACGCATGACCAAACGATACCTGTTACTTCTGTTGCAAATAGTAAAACTGTGGAAATTTCACCGGGAAAAACTTTAAACATCAATGCTAATCTCACACCTGAACAAGAAACTAAGCTCATCCATCTGTTAACGAAATATCAAGAAGCATTTGCATGGGATTACCCTGATATGAAAGGAATCGACCCCCAGTTATGTACACACCACATTTATATAGAAAAAGATGCCAGACCTGTTCGTCAGCCCCAAAGGAGACTTAATCCTCATCTACAGGATGTGGTAAAAGCTAAAGTTCAGAAACTTTTAGATGTCAATTTTATCTATCCTATTTCTGATAGTAAATGGGTCTCTCCGCTTGTGGTGGTACCAAAAAAGAATGGAAAATGGAGAATCTGTGTGGACTATAGGGAACTAAATAAGGCGACACAGAAAGATCATTTTCCTCTCCCATTCATAGACCAAGTATTAGATACTTTAGCAGGAAAGAAATTCTTTTCTTTCCTGGATGGCTTCAGTGGATACAATTAGATTCAGATTGCCCCCGAAGACCAGGATAAAACTACTTTTACTTGTCCTTGGGGAACATTTGCCTATCGAGTTCTACCTTTTGGCCTATGTAATGCTCCTGCCACATTTCAGAGGGCTATCCTTAGCATTTTTGCAGATTTAATAAATGATGGACTTGAAGTTTACATGGATGACTTTACACCATATGGAGATGATTTGATCCGGCTCTAGAGACCCTAGAAAAAGTCCTACAACGCTGCATTGTTACCAGGCTTTGCTTAAGCCACGAAAAATGTTTCTTGATGATGACTGAAGGACTTATCCTAGGACATTATGTTTCAGCAGCCGGCATTCAGGTAGACCCGGCCAAAATCCAAATACTTTTGCTCATTCCCACTCCTACTACTCAAACAGAGGTACGTAGCTTTCTTGGATTTTCTGGTTATTATAGACGATTTATAGAACATTATTCGCACATTGCTGCTCCTTTATATACACTAACTGGTAACGTTGATTTTCTTTGGACAGAAAAATGTGACCGTGCTTTCGAGGATCTAAAGAAGCTCGTATCCACAGCCCCAGTCCTTCGAGGACCAAACTGGGACCTACCGTTCCAGATATCATCTGATGCCTCAGATACAGCTATTGGCGCAGTCCTTGGGCAGGACGAGGATAAAAAACCATATGCTATCTATTACATCAGCAAAAATTTATCCCCTTCTGAATTAAATTACATTGTTACTGAAAAAGAATTCCTAGCTGTAATACATGCTGTCAATAAGTTTAGACATTATATTACAGGCTATCCTGTTATCTTGTATACAGACCATTCTGCCATAAAATATTTAGCAAATAAGCTTGTCACAAATGCCAGAGTAACTATATGGTTGATTTTATTGCAGGAATTCGACATCACAATCAAGGATCGGCCTGGCAAAGAAAACCCTGTAGCCGATTTTATTTCGAGAATACCAAAACCAAGCGATGCAGCAGCAGTTGAAGATCAATTTCCGGATGAGCACCTATTTGCTGTTGCCGTTCAAACACCCTGGTATGCTGATGTTGCCAACTACCTCGCAGTAGGTAAACTACCAAAACATTTAACCCCTAATGAGCGCAAGAAGATTGTTCAGAAGAGTTCTCGATTCTCATGGATTGGGGGCTATTTGTTTCACACAGGGGCAGACATGCATATCAGGTGATGTGTTCGAGAGGATGAAATCTTTGACATCCTAAAAGCCTGTCACGATGGACTGTGTGGTGGACACTTCGCTGAGCGAAGAACTGGACACAAAGTATTGCAAACAGGATATTACTGGCCTACGATTTTCAAAGATGCAAAGAAATTTGTCCAAGCCTGTGACAGCTGCCAGCGAGCAGGACGACCTGGTCAAGCTGATGAGATGCCTCTGAAACCACAGTTAGTCATCGAACCATTTGAGCGATGGGCTCTTGATTTCGTTGGACCCATCAACCCCTCGTCAAATCAGAAAACATATATCTTGGTGGCAACAGAATATGTCACCAAATGGGTTGAGGCAGAAGCATTTCCAAGAGCCACAGAGGACTCTGTCATACAGTTCCTGTTCCATCTATTTATACATTATGGCATTCCCAGGGAAATAATTACAGATGGAGGACCACAATTTGTTGGGCATAAATTAGCTGCAACTCTCAACAATTATCACATCCAGCATAAAATCACTACTCCATATCACCCACAGGCGAATGGGCAGGTAGAAAGTAGCAATAAGATAATAGAATCAATCCTAACGAAAACCATTGCGTCACATAGGCGTGATTGGGCTACCCGACTACCTGAAGCACTCTGGGCCTATAGAACCACATGGAGGAGCACCACCGGTTACTCACCTTATCAATTAGTGTTTGGAAAACAACCCATTTTCCCCATAGAATTCGAAATCCAAACATTACGGACAGCACAGGATGTTGGCCTAGATCTAAGCGAGGCACAAATCAATCGACTACAGCAGATCAATGAATTAGACGAAATTAGGCTCTCTGCACTACAAAATACAGCATTGATTCAACAGCAGCGAGCTAAATGGCATGATGTGCTCATCAAGAACAAAGTCTTCCACGAGGGAGACTGGGCTCTGTTATACGACTCTCGGTTTCAGGACTTCCCTAGAAAACTTCAGACTCGATGGTTGGGACCATACGAAATCCAGAAGGTGCATGAAAACGGAACCCTTACTCTAATTACCATTGACGGTTCTGGATATGCATTCAAAGTAAATGGCCACTGAGTCCATCTCTATCGCAAACCACTCACTCGGGAATCCTTCTGCCAGCAGCTACGCCGAGACACTGATATGGAGATTTTAGGAGAGGAAGAGAAATCTTCCTCACCTGTAATTCATTAAGGAATTCATTTCTTTTGACAATTTGTACATAAGTTCTTGTCTTTGAGTCGTTCTTGTACATATGTTTGAATTCAATGTTTTCTTTTCATTCTTGCTGTTCTTTTTCTTTTTCAAAGTTTTGATTTTTGCCGTTCTAAAAAAATGGCATTTGCGTGTTTTTTATGTTGTTGGCTTTGCTTTTTTTGTTGTTCCTTTTCTAAAGGAAAAACATTCTGGATCTCTGCTGTTCCTTTTCCAAAGGAACGACATTTTTGCATCTTTTGATGTTCCTTTTCCAAAGGCACAACATTTTTGGTTACCACTGTTCCTTTTTTTCCAAAGAAACAACGTTCTTTTGTTGTTGTTGTTCCTTTTTCAAAGGAATGGCATTTTGAGTGTTTTTTATTTTTGCTGTTCCTTTTTCAAAGGAACGGCATTTGCATTTTTTTGCTGTTCCTTTTTCTATCATTCCTCGTTGTTTCTTTTTCCAAAGGAACAACACTAGCATACTTTTGCTCTCCTTGTGAAACAGCTTATTCCTTTTGCTGATCTAAATTGAGGATGCTTCTTGCCCGTATTCTTTCAAGTCTTTAAGATACAACTATGTACTTGTGCAATGAATATAAAATCACAACATACTGAAATCCGCAAACCATAAATCGCTATATCTATAAGGCTCTGCATTAGTAAGAGGACAAAAGGAAGGACATACTTATTTCTTATCTTTTGTTGTCATTGTTTACTAATTTTGCCCTGATTGGTTATCTTTATCATGCTGATCCCTTTAACCCTCTTTGATTATTATTTAGGAATAAGAGCAAAGGGCTTATATCTTCCTATTGAGATGATAAGACTTCTTCCACCATTCCTACTCTTAAGGAGTGTTGAACCACCCTTTGTGTATAAATAAGGAAAAGTACTCTATGAAAAAAAATATCTGAACATGATATGTGAGATGTCAAATGCAGGATAGGGGGTCTCATCGAGAGCCAACCTACCATGATCATGAGGATGGAAGTGAAGTGGCATTCCCATTATGGCCACCACACCAGGGATATGGTCCAAAAGGTATATCAAATAAACGAACCTTGGAACAAGAGGTCTCATCACGAGCCGGCCTGCCCACGTTTTGCTCCTTCCTCGTGAATGGCATTATGGTTAACTGGTCACCAAGCCAGCATAATGGTCTACATTTTGACATAACAACATTCCTAAGTATACACAAAGGATCATGGTTCCTAGGGTGAAAAAACAACTCTGCCAAGGTTATGGACACCTGTCAGCAGCAGAGCACTGTTAATGGTATTGAAGTCACCTTGGTTACACCAATGGGTAAGATACTAATACTCTTTTATTTCTTATATCCTAGGAACTAATCATATATTATTTCCTGATTTATACATCGCATGAACATTTATCATCACCAATCATGGCAAAGGAAGTGACCATGACCACTTGAGATTTGACAAGTACGACAGATGTCCTACCCACCAGCCTCATATCATAACACAGCCGCCTCTTATGTAATACGCGATCAATTCTCCACCTCGATTTCGGTAATTCGTTGTCCTTCTAAACATGGCATAATTCCATATGCTGTTCCTTTCTGACTCGGTTGCAGATCGGGTGCTGCTCCTTTATTTGCCGGCTGGGACAACCTATCACATTGCGGGGGGGGGGGAGGTTAACCTCATTATTCCCTGAATTACGTGTCAGCTCACCATTCGGGAAAGATAGTGTACGATGGTTTGGCATGGTTTAACGGCATGGCATTTCTATTTTTTACACAAGTTGTTGTTCATAATCCATTTCCGTTGCATTGTTGCATACTCTGTGTTTTTTTTCGAAATCTTGCGAGTATCACCCTCTCTGTGTTTCAAATAGCACAAGTAGTTGCTGTTCCATTGAGAATCCATAGTGAAACCATGGGAGGAAGGGCAATTCGAAGCGAACTTCAGAAGTTGACAATCTCCGCTGCTGCCCGGGAGATCCTGGAAAGAGCAGGATGGTTGAATTATCTCAGTCGCCTGCAGGAGTCTAATGAAACAGTAGCAATGGAATTTTTGCAGAACCTGCAGGATGATCACTCCACAGTAAGGGGGAAGCGGATAGCGGTCACCGACGATATAATTGCAGAAGTTTCGGGACTACCAGCCACCGGACCAGTATGGACATTAAAGAAGGAAATATTACAGAAGATCATGGAAATTTTCCAGGACGAAGGTCAGAGCTTGACAATTAAGGGGAAGGGCATTCTGCCAGCAACACTAGGAGAACCCTGGATGGAATTAGCAAGGACAGTGCAGAATTACATCACCTGCGAGGGAAGGAAAGACGTGGTAAGACCACGACATCTTAAACTCTTAGCTGTTTTAAAGCAGAAATGCTCTGTAAATCTGCCTGCACTTCTGAATTCATTACTGCATGATGCTGCACGAAGCATAAAAAAGGCACAGCATGTAGAGTCAGTCGTCAGTCACCATGGGTTAATACAATTAGTAGCTAGTCATGGTCTCACCCAGCAGCAGAGCAGCTGCGAAGAGCTGATTGAAATGATTAAGGGGGAGTTGACAGCACCATCCCCAAAACGTAAACATTCTACAAGCACATCAGAACGACCGGAAAAACGCAGAGAATTAGTAAAACAAAAACATGTTGCTAGTACATCAGAACGACCAGAGATACACCAGGAATCGGCAAAACGCAAGCATGCCATCGATCCACCCGAACAACCAGAGGAGCCCAGAAAATTAGCCCGGTTAGCTTGGATGCGAGGAAGGCTAGAGAAGCTCAGAAAAACAGCCCGGTTACCTAGGATGCGAGGAAGCCTAGAGAAGCCCAGAAAATAAGCCCGGCTAGCTTGGATGCGAGGAAGGCTGGAAAAGCTCCAGGAAAGCACCAGCCAACCAGTGGTAATTGAGGACGAGCAATCCGAAGAGGAAACAGAGGCAGAAGTTGAACAATCCAGACAGGAGGGGGAAATGGGACAGCAGGAAGGTAGCCCATTACAAGACCCAATGGGAGAAGATGAATTGGCCGCAGTCTTGGCCAATATGGGTAAGTATGGCTAACCTTCTAGTCCAGCAGACCTCCACGACAAACCCCAAGAAGAAAACGCATCTGAAAAATCACATGCAGTAGAGGCAGAAAAAGGAAATCTGCCTGTTCATGATGAAGAAGGGATAAGTGATACTGAACGGGAACAATATGTTCCCAAGACACTAGAGGAAATTCCAGAGGGAGTAGGAGCAGAAAAAGCAGTTGCCCAGGAAGAGACAGAACCAGTCAAGGTTCCTACCCCAGAACAGGCAGAGCAGAACAGCGAGGAAGCACCCCAAGAGAAATATCCAGAAACTAGTCATGGTCCAAACCGCAGCAGACAGCCTGCTGTTCCTTCTAATGAAACGCTGGAAATTAAGAAATTGCGAATGGAACAACAGAAATTATTGAATACAATAACCCAGCTCAGACAGCAAATTAGAATTCTGAAAGCAAACCAGAGGGTAAGAAGGACCGGAGGGAAGAAAAAGAGGACCAACAATCGCCCTATTGTTCAAAACCCTACTGAAAATCCGGCTGCCGTTCCAAATGATGTTGAGGAACAGCAACAGACTGATATTCGCGTTAAAATAGAAAGGGATGATATAAGGACCAGTGAAAAGAAAATCCAGACAGAGGCACCACCCTCAGGGGTAATAAGGGTTCTGAACTCCAAACAGCATAATAAGAAAGTGCAGGTAAAACTCCCGGCCTCTGCTGACCTATGGAAAAAAGATCCGAAGACAAAAACCTTGCATAAGATGATGAAGCAAGCCCAGCAAGAATCCGAACAACTTAGAGAGCAAACGGTCCCCCGAGAAAAATATGAAGAGTTACGGCAGCAACTAAGGGACGTCAATCAATCCAAAAGCCAAGCCTTTGAAGGGTGGCGAAAGGAACAAGAAGAAGTTGCACAGGTAACCCGTAGACTAGATACTGTTATCAAGCAGATGAATACCTTGTGTTCTTTATACAATGACGTTTTAGCATGTAGGGCCCCTGCTAAAAAATATGCTCTGTTTTTGTTAGAACGGTATTTACAATTAAAAATAAAAGCTGTTAAAGCAGGCACCCCTATACAAATCAACACTGTCAATGACTTTATAGACTGCTGTAAACATTATGGAGTGAAGGTCCAGAGATTGCTGTGTGAAATGTATTTGCATGACCTTGTGCTAGATTAGGAGACTGAGTTGAACCCTGGCCCTTTTGTTGGAGACATCCAATTACAAGCATTCATTTCATTCGGGGTTAATTAGATTAAGTGGCTCAAAGCCTATGATACTTTCCAAAGTCAGGAAAATGGCCTAGATTTACGGGTAAGGGCTGAGCCTAGGAACCCAATGCAGTTGTGGAAAGCTCATAGAAACCTCATAAAGACTCCGAGTGTCATTGAAATGTTAGGACCCATGCATGAGGCACTCATTCGACAGAGTTTAGAATATTTTCTTTCCATCAAAGACCTCGCCATTGATGCAGCCAAATTTCGGTACCGAATCTCTAATCCAAACATCCAGCCCAGGGAACCATTTAAGTATGAGATTTTTGAATTAGCTTCCAACCGTTTGAACCTCTATGGCGAGAGCAATTTGAAAGCAGGGCCATCCTGGTTAGGATATAGATTTCACACTCCAATTATTTGGCATCCTGCACCTGGATACCAGGCCCTGTATGAGATGCATGAGGGGCAAACAGGTCAGTTATTTGACTATCTAATCACTCATCATGGCTGTAGGCCTCCGCATGAGACTCCTTCTCCAGCATACTCTCTCACTGCCTTGCATGTCAACTACAATGTTTTCATGAGGACATGAAACAAGGTAAGCAGGGGGGTGTGTGGAGTACTAAAAAGGTATGCTTTTGATGACTATTTCAGTAGCTTTTTAGTAGAATTTGTAAACCTTTTTGCATCATGAATTTGGAAAATAATGAGTTATAACAAAACATGTGAGAATTGATATGCAAGACTTAACCGCTGATAATGGTTATTTTCTATGCAGGAAAAGGAGAAAACGAGGAGTTGCCGTTCCAAAGGAAAGGACAAAGTCGAGATAACTGTTGTCCCTCTGAAGGAGAACCGAATGCAAACAAGGCGAAACAGATCAAAGCAAATCGGCCCGGAAAAGGAGGAGGAGATACCAGCTCGGCGCAAAAGAAAAGAAAGAATAAAGGATTAACAGTTTGGCGAATCCCTCAGGATCCTTGATCCTGAGGGATCGCTGCTTTATTTATCTTATTACTTGGACATCTCCGCCGTCACCTTTATATAAAGGGACAGCACTGTTAGCTTAGGAGGAGACGATTTTATGTAATTTTTTGTTAAACATCAGCTCTGATTCTTAAGTCTCGTTGAGAACTGGTTCATTGTATTTTTGTCCGATGCATTAATATAAGCTTGGCGATTATCTCATCTCTGCGTCTGGATTAACTTAAGGCGGTGTACCCTTGGAGGCTAAGGGCCCGGCCCCGGAGGACACTTGCTTCTGTATTACTACGATTTGATTTCCGCGTGGTTTGTTTATCGTTGTTATTTGGTAATCTGATATGCTTTATAAGTTAATATTACGTGCTCTGTTAAGATTAAATCATTGAGGTTTTTATAGATAGAATCGTGTATTGACTCTGCATCAAGTTACTAATCCTTTCAGAGTTAATTGCATGTTATTAGTCTTAACCGAATATTGTTACTGTTCTATTACAGAGCTTTTGTATTGAACATTCATGTCATAGATTTGTTTGAAGTAGTGTTCTTCATGATTATTAGATTCATAGATAATACTGTTCTGTTTGGGAGCACAGTTGAATTCCTGTTAATTAAGATTACTATTTCAGCGTGTTGTGCGTGTATATGATTTACCGGAGCTGTTCCATAATCTGTCAATAGTTAATGCTGTTCCATTAGTGCGTTCTGCGTGATTTTCCTTAAGAGTGAAAGATTGTTGCAAAGAGTGTATTTGGGTTAATAGATTAAGTTTGGTTACAACTCGCGAGACTTAGTTGTTTGATTGCTGTTCCATTTTAGAATTACTGTTCCATTCCAGATTTGTTGTTCAATTCTTTATTTGCTGTTCCATTTACTCGCATTTGTTGTTTTGGTGTGAGAGACGATCTAAGGCTGTAGTGAGATTTGGCATTCACTGTCTAGCTCCCAGACTCGTGGTATATGCTCTAATTTCCTTTCCATCAGTTTCCCAAGGGATGGGTTATCGCTGCCGAACCCTTGACTGATAAGCTGCCTAGTTTTCTGAATGTGTGATTTATTCTTTTGAAGTAATTTAGTTACAGACAAGCATCTGTTTACTCTTGTATTTCTTAAACACTGTACTACTAGCATTACTCTGACAAGTGATAGCCTCAGACTGAGACACTCTTTGGAATAACAAAATGCTCCCGGATTGACATATTAATGTGAGGTAATTAGAGGTGAAAGAGACCCTTTTTATAGCTCTACATATGCTAACCCTGAATGTATACGCGGGTTCCCTTCACAGAAATAGCATATACATTGTATGTATACGCGGGTTGCCTTCACAAAATTAGCGTATACATTGTGACATATTATATTTATCATTTTTCTGGTACTTACTAGAATTCTTTTCTCTGTCAGATCTGAACTGATCTGTAGATACATCATTCTTACATCTTTGACACATAGGTTGCTTATCATAGGCAACTCATCAAGTAGGCTTCCATCAAGAACATCTTCATCAAGTAGGTTGCCATCAAGGACAACACATTGCATAATATAGCCAACAATCTCATTTCACCAAGTTGCCATCAACTTTATCAAGTGGGTTTCCATCAAGGACAACACTCTGTCAAGTGGGTTTCCATCAAGGACAACACTCTGCATCATATTGCCAACAATCTCCCCCTTTGGACTTGATGGCAACCACGATGGTGTTTGATCACTACAACAGATAGATACAGTAAGAATACAATGACACCATGTCACTCTCCCCATTATTTGACACCATTCTTTTCCTTTATTCAAACACCATGTCACTCTCCCCCTTTGACATCAAGGGCAAAGGGTGGATCAAAATCAACACAAGGTTTTTTTCTCCTCATGTAGAAGGAAGCGTTCTGCAGATCTGTTGTACACTGAAGTGACCAAGCTCCCCCTGAGCTCATGCTGAATATTCAAACATATTTTTCAATGAAGTACATGACTCTATGACCTTCCTATCACCAAATACTCATACTTACATCAAAGATCCAACCAAGTGGATTTACATATGAGACTCAAGTACCCAATCAAGTGGGTTTACACATTTTGACTCAACTACCCAACCAAGTGGGTTTACATATTTTGACTCAACTACCCAACCAAGTGAGTTTACAAATTAGAACAAGTCCTTACATGACTGAATATTACAATTTTACATCATGGGTCTCATCATGACCTTTTCATCAAATTATTACAAATATGACTTTTCATGAAAAATACCAGAAAGATCTCAGAAAAGAGATCATTTTTCAGAATCATCATAATGCCAACAATGCATTATACTCATCAAGACCAATGCTCCCCCTGAATCTGTGCATCCAATGCATCCTTTCCATATGGCCAAGGCTCCTCCTTAACTTGTGCAACCTGAACACCTTCAACAGCAAGTCATCAGCAACAAACTCTGCATGATCTGTCCATATCTCTGAATCATAAGACTTCCATCTTATCCAACAGATACTCTTCATCAATCTGGGCTCATCCATGATCTTCAACATAAGAAACCAAGTATCATATCATCATTATTTAGAACTGAGAAAATAAGTTGATACAGAGTCAATAATACAGTTATTAATAGTCAGACTGATGCTCCCCCTGAACCTCTGCTCCAGATCTTCAGCTATCATATAAATTCTCTTATCATCAATGAATACGCGACTGTGTCTGCTGTAACTCACATGTATACGCGACTTCTGTTCATCTAACCCGCGTATGGAAAGTGAAGCATAGAAATTTTCACATTTCTTCATCTCCCCCTGAACTTGTCCTTCCTATACCTGTGTTCTTCATATTAGATGCTCTATCAGAAATACATATAACCAGAATAATCAAATCAACCATGAGAATCATCATACATTGCTCCCCCTGTGATGATACATCCCCATAATGTATTTCACATTACTTCTACAGTCATTCAGAGAAGTAAGCTTCAGAAGCTGATGACTGTAGTAGGGTCAATATTCCCTACGTTTCTGACCGGTCCTCCTTCTTTTTCCAAATTTTCTTGAACTTTCTAACTGTGTGCTGAAAATGGTCCACTTTTTCAGATTTTTTCAACCTGCATTCTTTTTCTACATGTCCATACTTGTTACAAGAATAAAATCTCATGTGTCCAGAGAAATAAGCATAAGAATCATAATGAGTATTTCTAATCTTCCTCCTTTTGCAATCAGCTGCTTTATGTCCATACTTGTTACATGAAAAACAGTATCCCTTGAAGAAACCAAAGTACCTTTCTATGTAGGAACTATTTGTTTGTGGCTGAAACAATCTGCTTCTGCAATTGGCTGCAACATGCCCATAATCATGACAGTTAAAGCATTCAACATTATTGAATGATTTCCTTTGAGATTTCATGATTGTCGGTTGACCCTTTGATTCTTTCAACACTTCAGATTTTGTATTGACATCCTTTGAATCTTTAGCACTTCCTTGTGAACTAGATTCTCCTTTAATAGTTTCATGAAAACCAAGACCAAGTTTGATAGCAGGAGACCTTTGATTACTAAGAATATTGTCCAGAATCTTAGTACTATCTTGATACTTCAAGAGTTTAACCTTTTCTTCTAATTTACCTTTGAGAATGTTTACCTCTACCTCCAAGGTTTGGCATTGCTTCTTCACGCTTTCTTCTTTCCTTCTTCCATATTCTACTTGGTTATTCAGATTTAGAATCTCTTCTTTCAACCCATTTTCTAGCTTTTCAAAAGTTTGTAAGAGTTCTTCATTCTTCTTCTTCAAATCTTCGAGATTTACTTTCAGAGATATGTTTTCTGCTTCAAGTCATGCATTCTTCTTATTTGATTTATCCAGATCTTCTTTGAGGGAGATGATTTCTGCTTCAAGACCTTCCTTTTCAAATGATTGTAGTGGTTCCTCATTCTTCTTACTTGATGCTTCAAGATCTGCTTGTAGAGAGATGATTCCAGCTTCAAGACCTTCATTTTTCCTTTTTGATATTTCGAGATCTACATTTAGATCGTTGATTTCTGCTTCCAGTCTTTTCATTCGATTGGATGCATAAGCATGAAACCTTTGATACTTGTCTATCTGTTCTTTCATTCTAGAGATCATAGATTCATTCTCCTTAGATGATTTTTTTTTATCTTCAACTTTAATCTTGACTGCTTCTTCTAGATCCATACTGTTACTTTCACTATCTTTACCTTTGCATGCACAAGAGAGTAAAATACAAGAACAGTGATCAATACATGTTTCATCTTCTTCAATTTCTGCTATACATGATTTCTGAGGTATCTCCTTTCCTCGAGTAACCTTCTTCTTTTGCTTCTTTGCCATGAGCACTTGTAGAACTTGGTCAGAATCTTCTTCATCTTCACTAGACACTTCATCATCATCTTCATTTGCATAATAATTCTTCCTCTTTTCAAATTGTTTCCCTTTACCATGTTTTTCTCTATAAGGACATTTAGCAGCATAGTGACCAACTCTTCCACAATCAAAACATTTGAAGGGAATCTTACCTTTGAATCTTCCAGTACCTAGCTGGAGTTTTCTCACAAAATTCACTTCTTCTTCTTCGGATATATAGTTGGATTCTTTGACAACTTCCTTTTCTTTTCCTTTTGCAGATGCCTTAAAAGAAGCTTCTTTGATTTGAGAAGGACCTCCTTGTCTCATTTCAAAATCAGTCAGGATACCATGTAATTGAACAATAGTAAGAGTTTGCAGATCTTGCCTTTCTTAAATAGCTGAAAATTTAGAGTCAAATTTTGAAGTCAAGGATCTTAAGACTTTTTCCACCAGAGTAGTATCGGTTATGGTTTCTCCCAAATTTCTCATTTGATTTACAATATCATCTAGACGAAGAAAGAAACTGGCAATACTTTCATCACTATGCATCCTTAAATTTTCATATTCAATTCTGAGAGTTTGGAGTTTTGCACTTTTTACCTTTGTATCTCCTTCATAGCTCAGAATGATTTTGTCCCATATTTCTTTTGCTGAATTTAGCTGCATCACTTTAGCAAATTATGGTTCAGACATGCTTCCTAATAAGACATTCACTGCTTTGGCATTAATTTCATACTTCTTCCTTTCTGCTGCATCAGTAGGAATACTTGCTGGATATTGATAACCTTCTTCCACGATTGCCCATACTTCTGCACCAAGACTTTGTAAATATGCTTTTGTTCATTACTTCCATTGAATAGAGGTGGCTTTATAGACATTACTCCTTCATGACTTCCCATTGCGATGGATCTCCTTCAAGCGATCAAGCTTCTGCAGAAGGACCCCACTCTGATACCAATTTTTCGGAAAAATACTGAGAGGGGGGGGGGGGGGTGAATCAGTATTTAGAGAAAACTTAAAATTTTTACTTTTTCTTACTTCTAAAACCCATACGCTACTTTCCTGATACAAACTCACGTATATACGCGGATACCATTTATAAAACTCGCATATACACAGATATCTAATTATGCCATTAATTCTTCACTTATATCATTCCATCATTCATTTATCAGATGTTCAATAAATAGTAAACATGCATAGTAAGAACAGAGTAAGTCATCACACATAAGCAACACACATGAACACCAGGATTTTAGGTGGAAACCCAAGTCAGGAGAAAACCACCGCTGTTGTTGTGTCAGCCTTTAATAATTTATTATAGAGAAAACATCTTACAACATATGTGCTGGCGCAGCCTCCTACCAGCATGCAGGCACCCACCTGCACTCGTTTACCAGCCTTTCCTGGAAGGGAGCTACGACCCCCTGCTCTCATTTACCAGCCTCTCCTGGAAGGGAGCTATGACTTGATCTCATTTGACCTCACCTTAGAAGGGAGCCCTCTGACCTATTTGAAGGCTACAACCTCGGCCTCTTTGGACCCGTTTCATCAATTTTCACCTTCAAGATCCAACAACTTCAATAGAGCACAACTTGTAGGCCACGTTTCATCATATTTTCAGACTGGACCCACTCCATACATTTAAGCACAGTCAAACGTCATCAACAAATAGCTATAACACAGCAGAACAGATCAGAAATTTTATACCCCATACTTCAGCAAACGCTAGTTTGCATACGCGCTTTCCTTTCTCTGATATCGCATTTATACGCGCCTTCATGCATATAAAATCGCGTATACATCTGCACATACTTCAGAAAACTCCTAACTGACCATACACGCTTTTCCTTCATCAGATCCGCGTATACACACGCATTTATTAAGATAAACTCGCATATACTTCTTCAGAAATTTCAGCGCAACATAATCCTTCAAAACAGATGCATAGCTCAGATTTTACCCTTCACTTCAGATAGATGTTCACCTCATCTCAAATCAGAACATTCCATAAGCAGATCTAGCAGATACAAGTACATTTCAGATCTAGATACCCTTCTTCATAATTTTCTTCATTGGTGCATCATGCATTCAGATCTATCATTCAACTGTAACCCTTTCAATTCAGATATACTTCAGAAATATTCATTCAAGCTCAGACGTCTTGCACCCACACTCATGATTTGCACAATGAATTTCTTCACCTTATATAGGTTTACCCTTTTTCAATACCATGAGCCAAAACCACATTATTTCAAATGGTATTCCTAGACGGGATCAAATAGATAATCTAGCATTCAATATAATGGGTCAATACCATGGTAAAGCCCCTTGGTATCATAATTTTAGAGTGCAAAAGGGCATACGCAACTTGGAGCGTTCGCTTCCGCGTGTATACGCAACTTCGCCTCATAAAAACTGCGTATATGCTAACCCTGAATGTATACGCGGGTTCCCTTCACAAAAGTAGCGTATACATTGTATGTATATGCGGGTTGCCTTCACAAAAGTAGTGTATACATTGTGACATATTATAATTATCATTTTTCTAGTACTTACTAGAATTCTTTTCTTTATCACATCTGAACTGATCTGTAGATACATCATTCTTACATCTTTGACACATAGGTTGCTTATCAAAGGTAACTCATCAAGTAGGCTTCCATCAAGAACATCTTCATCAAGTAGGTTGCCATCAAGGACAACACATTGCATCATATAGCCAACAATCTCATTTCACCAAGTTTCCATCAACTTTATCAAGTGGGTTGCCATCAAGGACAACACTCTGCATCATATTGCCAACATTATTCTCCCTAATTCTGATAGTGAGGTAGAACAAGAAGCTATGCCTGTAAGTACTAGGAGTAAATCTACATCAGAGCCTGTACAAACAGCTCCAAAGAAGAAAATTATGACTCCAAGTACCAAATACAAATCCCCTGCAAAAATGCCTCTCCATTACCTACCCAAAATCAGCCATCATCTTCTAATCCTCCTTCATCAACAACAAATAATTTAGTGGTGTCAGATCCTATGGAGTATAACATTGTTGAAGACATGAAAAAGATTAAAGCCAACATTTTCTTACATGAACTCAGCAAACTAAAACACCAGCAGAAGTTTCTATTGAAAGAATTAAACGCTACACCAATTGCTCCTTTATCAAGTGGTGTAGTTGCAAAAGCAGCTAGGAGAGCTGGTAAGCCACTAGATAAGGTAGATGCTACTGATATCGTGCTCATTGGAGAAAAGTCAAATTCTCAAACTCCTCATTTTCTTCTGACTTATGAAATGTACAATAAGAACCTGCATAATTGTTTGATTGATTCTGGAGCTTCCTCTAATATAATGCCTACTTCAGTTTGTGCCAAATTGAATATCGAACCACAGAAATCGGCAGTTCATATTGTTCAATTGGATCGCTCTAAAGTTCAAGTTGTAGGAGAAATCAATTCAGTTACTATCAGATTAGGTTCTGATCCTAGAATTGTCCAAAGAATTGATATTTTGATTTTTGATATTCCTGAGTTCTATGGATTAATTTTAAGTAGGGACTGGCCTACGAAACTTAATGGTTATATCTCGACTGATTTTTCACATATGTGGCTTCCCTACAAAGGGAAACCAAATCAAATCAAAATTGAACGAGAAAAACATATGACACACATTGTCACTGAATTTGAACAACCTAATGAACCTGTGGCATTCAACAACAATATTCTTGGAGGTTATTCTGCTGAATCATTTCTTGGAAACTTTGAAGCACCCCAATCACCTTTTTCTGTAAATACTTTTGTTTCTCAAATAGAAATTTTTTCACAATCTGATCCTTCTATAATTGTAAATATTTCCGATAAGCCAATAGATAAATCTTTATTTTGGTCATTATATTTTGATGGATCAAAGTCTAGTGATGGAGCTGGAGCAGGATGCATTTTAATTGATCCAGATGGAGAGAAAACCATGCTGTCATGTAGGCTAGAATTTGAGTGTAGGAACAATACTGCAGAACATGAAGCCTTGGTTCAAGGACTTTATAAAGCTATAGGATTAGATGTTAAATACTTGAAAGTCTTTGGTGATTCCGAAATTGTCATAAAACAAGTTAGGAATACTATTCATTGCCTTTTAGGACATCTTAAACACCATAAAAACCTAGTACAAGATCTTACCACTCATTTTTTAGCATTTAATATTTCTCCTATTCCTAGGAATCAAAATACATCAGCTGACTTGTTAGCTAATGTTGCATCTAAACTCCTGCCTGTTGAAGATTGCAGTCCTGATAGATTTTCTGTAGAATTGATTTTTTGCCCATCTGTCCCTGATAATGTCACAAGTTGGAGAGTTTTCTATCATGATCAAGATATTTTAAATTTCATGACTTCAGAGAAATCATATGATGAGAAAATTATTGATGAAGATGATCATGATTTACAAATTGCTTCAAAAGGTAATGAAAATCCGATTCCGAAATTTGTTGTTAAATTAGAGGACTTATATGATATTAAAGACAAATTCAAGAAAGTCACTAATGCCAAGCTTCAAAGTTCCACTTTGAAGTTTGAATTAGTTAATCTTGGTTCTGATTCCAAACCTCAAAACGTTAATTTAGGACTCAATTTAACACCATAAGAAAGGAATGCTTTCATTAAACTCTTGAACAAATATAAAAACATTTTTGCTTGGAATTATGATGATTTAAAAACTTATGATACTTCGGTTATTCAACACACAATTCCAATGCTTCCTGATATTAAACCTGTTCAACAAAAGCTAAGGAAGGTTTATCCAAATCTCGAAGGACAAATCAAATCAGAACTTAATAAACTTTTAAAAGCCAAAATCATTTTTCCTGTCAGGCACTCCAATTGGGTTTCCAATATGGTACCTGTAAGGAAGAAGAATGGTGATATAAGGATCTGTATTGATTTCATAAATTTAAACAAGGCATGTTTAAAAGACAATTTCCCATTGCCAACCATGGAACAGATACTTCAAAAGGTAGCTGGTTCTGAACTTATGTCCTTTCTTGATGGATTTTCAGGCTATAATCAAGTCTTAGTTCATCCAGATGACAGATTGAAAACAACTTTCAGAACAAAATGGGGAACTTATGCTTATTAAAAAATGCCTTTTGGCCTAATAAATGCAGGAGCAACTTTCCAAAGAGCCATGGACATAGCGTTTAAAGGTCTGATCAATAAGTCGGTTGTTGTTTATCTTGATGACATAACAGTATTTTCAAAAAAGAGAACCAATCATCTACATGATTTAAAGCAAATATTTGAAATATGTAGAAGGTTTGGTATTTCCATAGATCCACAGAAATATTTCTTTGCTTTGGATGAAGGAAAACTCTTAGGATTTGTTGTGTCAAAATATGGTATATACATTGATCCAAACAGAGTAAAAGAAATTTCTGATATTTCTTTACCTCATAATAAAAAATCCATGCAATCATTTCTTGGACAGATCAATTTTGTAAAAAGATTCATTCCTGATTTTTCTTTAATTGTTTTACCTATGCAAAATATGATCAAGAAGAATTCAGTATTCAAATGGGGGCATAAAGAGAAAGAAGCCTTTAAGGTGATCAAACAATCGATCATTAATGCACCAGCATTGAATACCCCGGATTTTTCTAAAGATTTTATTCTGTATACGTTAGCCATCGAGACATCCTATGCAGTTGTTTTAACACAGCTCAATGATCAGAAAATTGAAGCGCGAATTTATTTCTTTAGCTCAAATCTGCAAGGAGCTGAGCTGAATTATTCCGATGTTGAAAAACAAGCCTTTACCGTGTTTAAATCAATCAAGCATTTCAGACCTTTTCTCTTGAAAACTCATACAAAAATCATTGTCCCATTCTCTGTAGTAAGGAAATTATTAATTCAGAGAGAAGTAGGAGAAAAACGAGCTAACTGGGTAACAGCTTTGCAAGAATATGATGTTGATATTAAACCAGCTAAGATTGTTAGAGGACAAGGTTTTTGAAGATTATTAGCAGGAGCTCATAACATACCAGAGAATCAAGATTAAAATAAAAATATTCAAGTAAGTCAGATAAGTGTTACAGATTCTGAATCTCAGTATGTTGATCTCATCTATTACTTGAAAAATGGGTATGCTCCTTCTAATATCAGCTATAAGAGAAAATGTGCTTTAAGGTTAAAGGCTATTAAATATGAGATCATTGATAATGTGTTATTCAAAAAAAATTATGATTCAATCTTATTAAGATGTCTTGAAAAGATTGAAGCCGAAAAGGTTTTGTAGGAATTGCATGATGGAGCAGCAGGAGGTCATTTTGGAGGTGATACCACAACTCACAAAATAATTCGTGCTGGTTATTACTGGCCTACCCTTTTTAAAGATACACATGACTACATAAGGAAGTGCAGAATTTGCCAAACCGCATGTGGAAGACAAAGGAAACCAGCTTTTCCTTTGCAACCAGTGAACATTGAACAACCATTTGAACAATGGGGGCTTGACATTATTGGTGAAATAGTACCTCATTCTTCCAAACAGCACAAATACATCCTTACTGCAACTGATTACTTTACGAAATGGGTAGAAGCAATCCCTTTGAAGGTAGCCAATTCTGATGCAATTATTGATTTCATAGATCAATTCATCATAACCAGGTTTGGTGTACCTCAAGCTCTTGTCTTTGATAATGCATCTTATTTTTCGGGAAATATTTTAATATAATTTGCAGTCAAAAGAGGTTTTAAACTGAAATATTCAGCAAATTATTATCCACAAGGTAATGGTTTGGCTGAATCCACTAACAAAAATCTCATCAAAATCATTAAAAGAACTATTGATCAAAATCAAAAGAATTGGCACAAATCTTTAATCTTTGCATTATGGGCTGATCGTATCACTGAAAAAGCTTCAATAGGAACTTCACCTTTCAATTTAGTTTATGGAAAAGAAGCTGTGATACCATCAATTTTAACTCTTCCATCATTAGCCCTAGTGCAATTTATTAAAGAAAATCCTTCTTCATCCATTCAATTGAGATATGATCAAATCCTTAAACTAGAAGAAGATAGAGATAAAGCAAAAATTATTCATGAAAAACATCAACAGCTTGTAAAATATTCTTTTGATGCAAGTTCTACCGGCTCAAAGATTTTGTCAATTGGTGATCTTGTTCTGAAATGGGATAAAGCACATGAAGAAAAAGGTAAGCATACCAAGTTTCAGAAAATGTGGCTTGGACCATTTCAGATCGTTGAAAAGATAGGCTCAAATACATTCATACTCTAAGATCTAACAGGTAAGAGAGAACCTCTTCCTGTAAATGGGCTTATCTTGAAGAAATTATTTTCATAAGGAGGTAACCCCTTCTTAAACTATACATATTCCTTTCTGCAAAGTTTTTAATTGTTTTTGAAAATAAAGGTTGTTAATGAGTCTCTAATTGATTGTTTACTTGTTAGAAAAATTCTTAGGACGAATATTATAAATATTTATTTTATGTAAATAAGAATTTTTAAAGAAATGATCATAGTCTTTTGATAGTTTTAAATAAGATGTTAAACTTTGAAAGATTATTCCAATTATTTGCATGATCTTTTGAAAAATTGAGAGAAATTTAAATCATTATAAGTTTATTAAGCAGAGAAAGGTTATCTATAAAAGTAAAGATTATTCAAGTTTTGGTACTCAAAAAACTCTGAAAATTGTCATCCATTGATTCTTAAGGATAAAACTATTTCACCCCATCCATTTAGGTTTTGATTTTTTAGAATGTAATTCTAAGAAATTATGTAAAATTTTTAAGAGATAAGAGGTGTCATCATGAGCCGACTTACCATATTCATAAGAAGTAATGAAACTGACATTACCAATACTACACATCAAAACAATGTAATGGCTTATAAATATAAGACAAGGGGTCTCATCACGAGCCAGCTTGTTCAGTTTAATTACAACTAGTGAATGGCATTATTATTAACTGGCTACCAAACCAGAAAAATGGCTCTTAAAAATAAAAAAAATAATAAATAAAAGACAGAAAACATGAGATAATATATCTTATGAATTTATCTTTTAAAAAGTCATAATCTTAGTTGGATGGGACAATGAATAGTTAATGGTTAAAAGGTAACCCTGTTGAAACTATGAATGTTTGCGGGTAGCAGAGGCAATACCTATGACAATAGAGTATATTATAAAACCAAACTTGGAGAAATCCACTTACTTCATTATTAATACCAATCAAAGCTTGAGATAACTCAAAGATGTTTTATTCTCAAGAAACTAGAAAGAAATTGTAAATAATTTTTATTCTTTTTCATAAGTTAGATCTTATTTTTTATTATCCTAGGATAGTTTTCATTATCTTTAAAAATATTTACTTACTAAAAATATAGTATTCATTTTATTTTTTCAGAGATAACTGGTTCTTTCAGTGAATCGCCAATTGTTGTACTACACAACAACCCTCCCTTTTTCTTAATTTTAGAATAAAATTCATTTAGAAATAGGGTCCCTTTTTTTTATAGAAATAAAAGAATTAGAAATAAAGATTCATTGTTTTGAAAAAACTCATCTTTATTTGTTTACAAACAAAATACAACATTCAAAACTTCCGACCCGATCAAATATAAAAGACCTTATCATAAAAAACAAGTCAAGTGTAAAAGTCTCATGAATAATAATCGCAATCGGAGATCGGACGAATCCTTAGAGGAAATTTAACATAGAAACCCAAATCCTCCGATGCGATTAGTTCAATTGCAAAAATTCATTCGCAAAGGATTTAATTTATCTATTTACATACCTCCGATGCGATGCGCCTAATCACAATCGCATAATCGGAACACTTTTTAATGAATTCGTTGCGGTCAATTTCAAATTCTCTGATGCGACCTGCGTTATTATAAAAAACACTTTTCAAAAGGAAAACAAACATTCGTTCGTTTAAATGAGAAAAACCTTTATATAGTAGACCCCACCATTGGAAATCAGAGAAAGCCATTAACAATTATTTTCGATTGAAACTCCCCGATTGTGATCTATAACCATCGAATCAGAAATCAAAAAAGTTTGCAATCACAATCGGCAAATCGAGAAATATGTATTATGATATTTATGTACCATTTGAAAACTTTCGATGCGATTGATACATGACATTTATTACATTCAAATAATTCAAGATAGGTAAATATTATAATATTTCACAAGCGTCAAATCTCCAATTGTACGTTGGTATTCAATAGAAAATCAAATGAATATTGGTTTATGATTTGGTTTTAAATACATGAGTGTGACCCAAAGAGAACATTTACGCACTATACGAGACCAATAAATAATGAATCATGAGTTCATAATCATTCCTTTCAAGTTGCTTGTTTGTCACGACTGAAAGTTTATTGTCTTGAAGAATCAAGGAACACTAAACCCTTTCATTCACAGACAAAGGGAAATAGTATAAAACACAGAAATGTCGAAGAGAGCAAGGAGAACCAAGACTGTTGTTCCTGTTAAGTTTTTTGAGACTCCTACAGTATCAAAAGAAAAGCCAACAAAACTGAGATTAGTTACAGATACATCATGCCAAGGGCTCAGAAGAATGACGTGGGAAGGAGTTTATAATCTATTAGAGAAAGAAAACCTCAAAGTCACAGTGGAAAAGGCATCAGTGCCAGATGAAGATAGCTCAGATTCCGACTCTGAGATTACTGAAAAATCACTTGAAAATTCATTTCTACATCGAATTGCAGCCAGAGCAAGCATCATGCCTTATTATGATGTGATTCGATGGGTCATCGATAGTGTGAAGATAAAGGACAGAATGTTTGTTTCAGCTTCTGGAGTATCTTTTGGGTTGTTTAAAGCAGAAGACATTAAGGCAATGTATCATCTTCCTGATCCGCAGAAGGTTTATAACAAATAATTTATCAAAGAGTTTACTGATAATAATAAGGTTTAATCTGATCCTATCAAATATTGGAGGAAAAATCCTAAGAAGCACATAAATGAATCATCCGGTATGTATTCAGTAGATTCCCTCTTGCCCCCGTATTGCTATGTCGCTGCCATGATGTGTAGATTATTTGGTAATGACAATTCTGCTAGGTTTTCTATACAAATGGTCCCATTAATCTTAGCTACTGTCAATTCCGACATTATGGACTGGGCTGTTATTCTCTCTGATAGAATGGCTAATAGAATACTCAAGTACAGACAGGATAAAACCGCTGGAAATTCCACTCCTTTTTTCTTTTGTGCTTATATTCTAGACGCTCTTTGTTTTAATTATGAGTTTCCCTTGTTAGGATGGAAATCGACTCCCAAAGATCCCACTACGATTCATATATATCATAAACTTGTTTGGAAAGTTCATTTCAAAGATAATGTGTATAGAATATGTCATGGTTTCCTTATCCCTGTCTTTCAAACCATTTTCAATAGCTTCCCTCCTAGATTCTCCGACAAAGCGAAATCTGACTTATCCTCAATAGGAGATTGGTTTGGAGAAGAAAAATTCACATACATCAGGATTTTTGGGAGTATTGTGGAACCCCATGTTCTCCCTCTTTTTGTTCCAGACAAACTTCTCGCCCAGGAAATCTCCTATCAATTAACAGTTGAAGGAATATCCAGAGCTATAAACAATAGTAAGAAAATAATGTGGCCTCCATTCCCATTCAATTGTGGTCATTTTACTTTGAATGACTTCAAACATGCAGAAAAGGAAGTCACCAAAATAAAGGGTTTTAAATTTGCGACCATTCCGGGGAGACAGTATGATCCACAAAAGATAGCTTTTAATGTTACTGCTTCAGTTTCGATTGCTCGATTTGAGCATGAACCAGATGAGTTTGATGATTTGTTTGTTTCGTTGAATGATTTTCCTCAAATTTATGATTTGGCCAAGTCTAAATTCCAGAAGGAAGAAATGGATAATTTTTTTTTATTTAGAAGTCAAAGATTGTTGAAAGTTCCTCTAGACCAACTGAGAATTCCTATGCAAGGGTCAGAAACAGAGGGTACATCTGGAAAAACACCAGGAGAAACATATGCCGGTAAAGTCACTACACAATTGGCTATTAACCAGCCCACTGTACATACTGAGAAAAAGAGCACTGATGCCAAACCTGATGTTCAGAAAGGGAATACTGATGGCAAATCCAATGTAAATACTGATCAGTAGTCCACAGCTCAAACAGAAGAAAAATGCACAAGTACTGATACTAATCTGCATAATAAAAAAGGAGGATCAGATAGCAAAACCATTGAGCAGGGAACAAATACAGAGAAAATAGATACACAATTGGAAGGAAAAGAAAATACTGAGAAAATTATAGACTCTGCTGATCTTAATGTTTCTTCTCAATTGTTGAAACAATATGATCAATTCGCTCAGCAATTAGGACTGCGGGATAAAGATAAAGAGAAAGAGGATCAGGACGTTGAAATCATTCCTGAACATCCTACAGGGAAGATTGTATTGAAGATTGAGGAGATCCCTCCTTTAGATGTATTTTATAGCCCTAAACATAAGGCTGTTGTTAGAAAACAGAGAAAAAGAAGGAAGATGGATCAGGACATGTTTTCCACTCCACAGGAGGAGTTCATGAATATTGTCTACAAGAATACTGAAGTGAATCCATCTGAGGATCTCACTAAGTCGTCCCAATATGCAGGAGCATATAGTGCTGCAACAATAGATAAAGCTACAGAAGTTTCTCAGTTGATGACACAAAAAGATCTCCATATAGCTTTACTTGAAGAACAAGGTAATGGGAATCAACAAAAGATTGCTCAATTGGAACAACAATTACAAGATCAAGAGCTCAGGTCTAAAGAGTTAGAAGAACAGCTTCCCACAGAAAAGAAGAAAGTTGATGAGCAAGTCTTAGGCAAACAACAACAATTGAATCAAGAAATTTCCAAGTTACAAGAATTGTTGCAAAATGAGAAGAATGTGAAGATCATACAACAAAAGGAATTTCAAGCAGCTTTAGATAGGTTTAAAGATTTCCCTAAATTAAGTGAATTCAAATCATAAGCTCTTGAAGTTAATAAACTGTTGTCTCAGCAATTAACTGAATTTTGTGTGAAATTATCACAGGCAGAACCATTTTGTGATATTACATCATCCTTGATCCAGAACATTATTACTCTCAGGCAAGAAATTGATGATGCTGATGAAAATATTTCTGAATTTCTTACTTGGCAAGATACAGAAAAAGAAAGAGAAGCTAATCTTTCTAGGATAGAAGAAAGACATAAAGAAATCTTGTTTACAGAATGGGAACATCAGTTAATGAAAGCCGAGAGAGAAATATCAAGAGCTAGAAGCATGATGAGTAATATAACGCAATTTATCAATGACAGCTTGTATTCAATTAATCTCATTTCAAATTGTGTTCCAGGCAGTTTTCCTAAGATCAAAGAAACTGATTGCAGATGGAAAGAAGAAATGATGAATAAAAGTCAACAGATCAACAAACTTCAAGCAATATCTTGGGAAAATATGTGGACTTATTTAATTAAGCCAAACAATCAACAAATGGCTATTAAATTCCTTTCAAATGCTGTCGATTGTTTAATTATAGAATTTTCCGATGCCATATATGCTGGAGAGTTAGATTCCGAGATGAGTCATCCACCGAGGCTCCAAGATATGCTGAAATTTTGCAACTTGGCTACATCAAGAGAGAAAGAAAAGCAATGAATTAGTTTCATTTTAAGATAGTATTTCTGTTTTTTTTTTTTTTGATAGATTGTAGCAGTAATAGTAGGATTATGTTTTTATGTAATTTCTTATTTAAATCCCTCTCATGCATTTAGAGAAGGGATCCAAAGTTGTAATATTTTTGACTTGGAGATTACATTTCTGTACTCCATTGCCTCTTATATTTTATAAAGGATCACATCTGGTGATTTGGTGTTGAAATTATCTTTGAAGCGTTGCATTTCTGTACCTTTGGATTTGATTTTACATCAGAATTACTGGATTAGAGTATCAGATTTCATTTGAAAGCTTTCAATATGGATAAGGTATTTTTATCTGTTCACTGTTAATTTCTTTTGTCATATGATATTCGCTTTAAAATTTTCTATCATTTATATATATTTTGTTTTCATAACGTTTCTTTTATATATCATTTCTGAGTATAATTGAAATTTTATCTTTCATAAGCATATATAAATGATATACTATGATGAATACAATATGCTAATATAACTCTGTTTAATTTCTTAAACAGAGTTATCTTTATTTGCTTCTGCATATTTCAATTTAAATAATAATACATTTTCATGATTATTGTTAAATTGGAACAATATTAAGTTGTATTCACATATAATTACCGGGGTTAGTGTTAGAATTTCTTTATCAGTATTTAGTTTAAATTAAATAGTTTTATTTCAGTCAATTTAGTCCCATTTCCACTCATCCAAATCAACCCATCACCAACCCATTTAGTTATAAGAAAACTGGTCCTTTAAATCCAGTCGGAGCCACCATACCAAATGGAAAAGGAGCTGTCCTAAGGTCTCGACCGGGTGGTTTTCCCCAATTTTTGAAGTAGAGATTTTCTAGGCTTCAACAGAACCCTATGGCCATGATCTAGGGTTTGAAGGCCATCGGGCAGGCTGCCCCTGACAGACTCTCTACCACAGCCTAGGGGCCCCTCCCATCTCCTGGTACACGGACAGGCTAATGCATGGCAGACAAGAGTGGGGGCACGGTGGATCCCCCCTCGTCTAGTTAGCCCTTTAATGGAGCGATGATAAGGGCTGAAAACGACTGTCAAAAAACCTCTAGCTCATTCCCTCACCCCTCTAGGACGTCACCTGCAAAGAATCCATCAACAGAGGCTATTGAAGAGGTAGAACTAGTTACATCCTCCACATTCATACCTAAGGAAAGAATACGACCCAAGTTTGAGCTCCCATCTCATCGAATCAACCGAAGAATCCAATATATGAAGGATCATGCCCTAATAGGAAAGTTTATGGGATTTTAGCGTACAGAAAATCTCTTCTTGGATGGATTGCCTCCAAATGGAAATGAAAAGGCCATATAGATCTACAACTATGTTCAAAGGGCTTCTTCAATGTGATCTTGACATGCATTGAAGACAAGAACCAAATCCTGGACATCGGCCCATATTCTTCAATTTTGCGGGTCTAAATCTGCGTAACTAGGTCGAATGCTTTAATCCAGACAAAGAAAATTTCAGCTTGGCTCCAGTTTAGTTCAGGATCTACACCTTACCACAATATTACTGGGATGAGATAACTCTTCAAGACATTGGAAACTCTCTTGGAAAATTCATAAAAATAGTGGAAGAGACAAAGATAAAAAAAAAAAAATGTTGCATATGCAAGGATATGCGTATACATGCACATCACAAAGTCTCTCCCTGATGAGGTAAGTCTGCTTCATGATGAATATGAATGGATCCAAACAGTAGACTATAAACATGTGACATTTAGATGTGGGAAATGCCAACAACATGGGTACTTATTCAAAGACTTCCCCCTAAATCAAAAATCCACTCTGAATAACGTATCCAACACCAAAGACACCGAAGTGTTCACAAAAGTCTCTAGAAGAAAAGGGCATGCCAGAAAGTAAAACTCGAACCAAAACAAAAAATATCTATCTACAAGAAACATCTTTGAAGCCCTAGCTAATCTGAATGTGGATGAGAATGAAACCCCAAGAGACTCAGATCCGCCCTCGCAGTAGAGATCCCAAACTCCGAGGCTATAAATACCAAAATCCAGCTAGAATCCTTTATGAAACCCCAGTACACAACGTCTACTCTAGATATCTTAGGTAAAGGCAAAGGCACAACCTTAGAATCAATCCTAAAAGAAATCGAAGAAGAACCAGAGAGTATTGACTATGGGGACCTAGACACTATGCGTCTTGAAGATGCATGCAAGAGGAAATAAGTTCTCTCAATCCCCCAACAATAGATCCAGAAATTGGAGGAAGTGATCTTTAGATCCCAACAACTACCCTCCCTCGGCATTCAAGGTGGCACTCTCTTGAATACCAAACACATTATGAAAGAATCTAGAAAATAGGGAAGAAGAACTGATCTCCAATGACTGGTTAGCTTGGGCAGAGAGCTACTAGAATCAGCGCATTATCCCAAGTTAACTAGGTTCTACTAAATCATTCCCAACTCTTCTCAATGAAGCTCATCTCATGGGATATCAGAGGGCTAAACAACCCCTCTAAGCACAGGTTAATCAATAAAATAATCACTTAGGAAAGGCCCACTATTTTTCTTTATGCAAGAAAGAAAATGCTCAAGTTCAACTCTAGATACCATGTTCAATAGACTTTGGAATGGTTGCAGCACCCTAACCGTCGATACTTGTTGAACTTCAGGAGGCCTTGTGATCATCTGGAATGCCCAGCTAGTCACCCTAGAGAAAATTCATGCAAATCACCTTTTCATTCAAGCCTACTTCCACCTAATTGGAACCATCATTCATGGACATATCACGAATGCCTACTTCCCACAACTAGTACTGCAAAAACAGAGCTTTTAAACAGCATAACAGATCTCAACAACCAGTTAAGTGACCCTCTCTAGCTGATTGGATGATGCTTCAACATGATAACAACCCTTTAGGAAAGAAAAGGAGGAAGGACCCATCTTGACATGGATAGCACGAAATTTAAGGAATTTATCCAAGGTAATCATCTTATAGATCTTCAAACCTCCAATGGCATATTCAGATGGAATAATCGAAGGGGGGGCGGGGGGGGGGGCGTGGTGGGGGATCGCATCAAATAGCTTCAAGATTGGATCGCTTCCTCATCACAAATGATTTCATCCACTTGGTAGGGGAGTTGGTTGCCACCATCGCTCTAGCCTCTAGTTCAAATCACTAGTCGGTCCAGCTTCAATGGCTGAGATCTAATAATTCCACACCCAAACCTTTTATCTTTGAGCAATGTTGGTTGAAACATCCGGGTTGCAAATATCTCATATCGGATAGGTGTACTACCCAAAATCCACCCTTGGGCTAAAAAATGTATCAGTTCCAATAGAAGATAAAGATGTTGAAAGGGAAGCTGAAATTGTTGAAAAAGAACACCTTTGACAACATTTTCCATGACCAAAGAGAGCTGGAAATGCAAATGCAGAAGCTCCAACAAAAAATCATCTTAGAAGGTAGATCTGTAAACTCAGAGGCCCTTGAAAAGACACTAACAACCCAACTTTAAGAAAGAAGATGTCAAGAAGAAATCCTATGGAAACAGAAATCATAGATTCACTAGCCAAGGAAAAAGAACGGAACACCACAATCTAGCACAGGACGCACAACATAATCACCATCCTCAAGAACCAAGATTGGGAGCACATGGAAAACCATGAATACATAACATATGAACTATGCAACAACTTCAAAGACATCCTCAAGGAGCCCAACACTCAACGTCATGAGGCTATTGATAAAATCACACAGAATATCCCAAAACTGGTCAATGAGGATCGCAACAGGATGTTGCTCAAAGCCACAACCTTGACAGAGGTCGAAAAAGTGATTTTCCAACTAAACGAAGGGAAAGCCCTAGGTTTGGATGACTTCACCACTAATTTCTTCCACTTCTTCTTGGATATCATTAGAGAGGAGTTCTGGGGCATAATGGAGGATTCGTGCAACAATCACTAGATTATTCTAGCTTTCAGTGCTAATTTTCTCACTCGCATCTAAAAGGAAGAGAGCGCGGCTTCCCTAAGTAAGTATAGGCCAATATCCCTCTGCAATGTTATTTACAAAATAATTTCCAAAGTGATTGCTAACAGATTGAAGTAGCTCCTTCCTATGCTCATTTCTCCAGAGAAAATGAGCTGTGTTGAAGGTAAGAATATCCTTGATGTAATTATTCTAACCCATGAAGTCATCCACTCCCTAAAAACCTCAAAAAATCCTGGCATGCTCCTCAAAATTGACCTTCCAAAGACTTTGACAAGATCAACTGGAATTACATAAAACACGTACTTCTAGTCTTTGAGTTCTACGACACCTGGGTTTGCTGGATCATGAGCCTCATCTCCTCTCCTTTCCTCTCCATCCTAGTTAATGGCATCCCCTCCGTAACCTTCAATCCCTCCAAGAGTATAAGACAAGGTGCCCCTCTCCCTCCTTTCCTCTTTGTACTTATGGTCAAGGGTCTGGGCCACCTGATCAAGAACTCGATTTGATCCCATGACCTTCAAGACATCCCATTACAAAATCATCCTCCCATTTCTCATCAACAATTTTTGGATGACAACATGATCATGGACCACCCCTCTGTGTAGGAAGCACGCACCCTAAGAGTTGTTATTGATTATTTCTCTCAAGCCTCTGGAACCACTCTTAACCCTAATAAATCTCAAATATTCTTCTTCAATACGCCCACTATTACCCAACATAATATAGCTCGCATCCCTAGCTTTTCCATACCCTCTTTTCCTTCCAAGTACCTAGGGGCCCCCCTCATGGACTCAACTATCAAACACTTATCTTGGAGAGACTTGTTGGACAAAATGAAGACCAAACTTTCCGCTTAGACTCACCACTCCATCAACAGAGCTAGTCATCTAGTTCTAATCAAATATGTTTTCCAATCTCTCCCCATATACCTCTTTTCCATTTTGGTTTCACCTAAATGGGTCCTTAAATCCATATGAAACCTTCTAAGAACCTTTCTCTAGGGTGGATCCAAAGACAAGCACAAATGGGCGCTAGTCAAATGGAAAGAAGTATGTATGCCAAAAAATCAAGGTGGACTTGGTCTAGGAGATCTGAAGCACAACAACACCATCGTGGGCACCAGTATTTGGTGGAAATGGGTCTCCCACCCCCAAAAATCCTGGGCAACCTTGTGGGTGGCTAAATACGCCAAAAATTGGCCCAAGGAAGAACTAATCAGATTCAATATTTCTCTTGGAGGATCCCAAATATGGAATGCCACCAGTGAACATAAACATCTAATCCAAACACACAGTTTTTGGTTACTACGTGACGGTGCTCAAGCCCAGTTCTTGAACGATTCATGGAAGAAAATGCCGAGACTCTCCTTGATCTTCCATTTCCCCAAATGGAGCACGATTTTACAGGCGAGAGAACAAAATTGTGTCCAGGACTTTTAGACTAATGATGTAACTGAAGGACTCAAGAGTTGGCTCCCCACCAATAGATGGCAAGCATATTGGAACAATGAAAAACACAAATATATATGGGAGGAACTAACAAAGAGGAGAATCAAAACTCAGCAAGGGCATACCTCCTCCATTGGGGACATGCTCCAAGTGCCAATTACTCAACCAAGGAAACCTGCCACCTTACTCAACCTCCAATCCTTTGCCCCTCAAATGAGCTATGGAAAAAGATATGAATAGCTAATCTCTAGCCCAAATTCAATAATTTTTTATGGTTGCTAAGAAAAAGGTGCATCCTCACATGGGATAATCTTGTGAAGAGGGGCTTAAGTCCTTCGAGGTGTCCTCTATGCCAAAATGAGATCGAAACTATCAATCACCTACTAGACCTCTGCCCCATATCCAACACTCTCTGGAATAGGATCGAGACCCTATGCAGAAAATGCAATCGAGAACAAGGAAATATCACCAACACCATGAGTAGGTGGTAGGACAATCCTTATTCCAAAAATCTCTTAAATTGCCTCTGGTAGCTCATTCCATGCCTACTCACATGGAACCTCTAGAAATAAATAAATATAAGGATATTTAAAGATGCATCTTTAACTCAAGAAAATATTTTTGCTAATCTAATCAACAACTTAGAATAAACTCTTGCCTTGGCACACTACAGAAAGGATGACTTCCTGGCAACCACAGTGGCAGAATGGGGAAAGGATGACATCCCGAAAACCATAGTTGAATGCATCATCTGGAACAGATAGCATCTAAGTATTGAACCCCCCATGGATAAATTCCCCCCACATATATGGAGGATCAACTCTCCTGAAATATCAACTCCCCTCCCCCTTGTCGAATTTTTCAAATTCAACTTTTGTGGAGCCTCCAAAGGCAACCCAGGGGAAGCCAGATTTGGGGGCATATTGAGAGACTCCAGCGGAAACCCCTTACACTTATATTATGGAAAACCTGAGGTGGGATAGCAACAAATCAGCGGACACCCCTTACACAACTATTATGGGAACCTAGGGTGGGATAGCAAAAACTTAGCGGAATTGGAGGTGCTTCTCAAGGTGATCTCCATAGCCATATAGCTTAATTTTTTTCCACTAGAAATGGAAGGAGATTCTCAACTCATTATCCAAGCTACAACTCACATCCTCCTTGGTTATTCATCCACAAAGGTTTGTATGGGTTGGAGGCTTTCCAAGTGCCTCAATCACATGGAACATTTGCTGCAGCATCATAATTCCATGAAATTCAATAATTTTCATAGAAAGGAAAACAATTTTGCTAATCTCTTGGCCATCAAAGGAGTGGATAGCAATCTAATTCTCTACCACACTAATTTCCATCATATCCCGAATGAAATCCTTCATGAGAGATGCCTCACTCTCCTTCAAAAGGATCTAACTCCCCTGAATGTGGGTGAAATCTCTAGAATGAGCGAGGAAAACCCCTCCCATGACTAGTTTGACGCTACACTACAACGCCAATTCCTACATGATGTGGAAACTCAAATCATTGATTAATTTTACGGGCACTCTGTTGGCCACCTATATTTGTTATACCAAAAGGTGACTAAGACTGTTTGAGCCTTCAACGAAAAAATTTCATTACTAAAAATTGTTGGCTCTTGAAGACTCTTGAAGGCCTCCTTCCTTTCCTCTGTCCAAAAATTCACTGATATTCCCATTTTATACTTAGAAATCCTACTGATTTCCAAGCCAGGATACTGCTGCAAAATCATCATTTTCCCCTTCTCCCAATCAAAACTAACCTCCATTTTCTTCCCTATTTTTCCATAAAATTCCTCTATTTTGTCGAGATTTATCTTCTTCCACTCATGAAAATCACTTTCCCATAGTTAAAAACCCATTTTTTTTAACTATACTGAAACCCTCAAATCCTTTGAAAAACATAAAAAAAAAAAACACATGTTTGTGCATGAGGGTTTAAGCCCTTTGGGCCAGGTCTCAACCACTTCCCCCACATACCCGCACCCTAGAACCAAGTGCTAAACCCCTCAGAATGCTTATCGCATCGCACAAACCCAAGAGTGTGAGTCTTTGTGCCATATTCCCAAACTTGCGATGCGATCAGCCTTTATATTGAAAAACCCCTGATTGCATCATTCTTTTATATGTATATACCGTGGGCCCACCCTCTGTATTTGAACCTTGTAAATATTTCATTCCCGATCAACCTTTTTCTTTGTAAAAACCCAAAACCCACTTTTCTAAAGTTTTGGTCTAAAAACCAAATTCACGTGTTAAATATTTAAATGGGTAGATTGAAAGACCGATCGCGCAATCGCGATCGCAGAAAATACAATGGGTTGATTGAAAATCTCGGGCCTGAAGTTCTGATATGCGATAAGCCCTTTCTCCATAAACCCCAGTCACACAGGCTTCATATAACCCTCGACCCCGCCATCAGGAGCCTATCCGCTTCAAAATAAAATAAATCTCGACCAAAGTTAAAAACATTGGTTATATATTAAAAACGTTGATTTTTGCTATTTTCTAAATTTTCCGCCAATCCGACTTTTAAAATTGATCTCCACCATTGATCTGAATCCACAGATCAATGGTGCGGAGTCTGTCTCCCTGTGGTCGACACTTTTCATAAGCCGATTGCCCAAAACCGGCGGTATTCATCGCACCTCCTTTGGGTGAAAGCTGGTTTTCCCCGATCGCCAGCGATTCCATACACTGCTTGACACGTGGCTTGGCCACTATTCCAAAAACTGTTGTCCATCACGCGTTATTGTTCGGACGAGGACACTGAGCGATATCGCTATGGACCATCTGATCCGAAGCTGCTCATCCAACGACTATCGCTCGTCAAAGATGCTCGATGTTTAAACAGGCTACGGCGCGGCGTTCAATAAATTTCCACCGTCAATCTAATCTGCAGATCGATAGCCTACATTCCATTTGCCATGTTTCTTCTATTTGTCTTTCAACTTCCACTCCCGACCGTCGATCTCTGCGCAATCGATGGCTCAGATTTAATCTTCTCATGCCCATTCCACGATCTCTCCTGATCAACCCCGACCGTTGGATGATGCCATCCTACGGCCATGCTTCCTTCACTCGTCCTTTGAAGCAGTCAACCAGTTTATGCAGGATTTTATAACATTTTTTGTATTTTTCATGGTTTTAAGTGATTTTCCGGTATAAATTGAAGGAATTCTAAAGTAGAGGGTGACGACCCTCCTGCTTTCGATTCACTGAGGGAAAATCATTCACAGGTGCCTAATTTCATATTTTCATCAATGATTATCCAAGCACTAATGCCAGATGACCCTGCGCGACCCTGCACATCAGCAAAAACCATGTATTTGGCACAAGCAAAGAGTATCAGAGACGAAGACCAGAATTAACCAGAACAGAGGATTAAAGGATAGATTTGTGGGGATTACGTCTAAGATGCTTATTAAAATCCTAATCCCCAAAAACAACATAGTTTACAAAAAACCTAAAGTGTTTTATCAAGCAGGAATGCCTCCACCACCACAATTTGAGGCAAATTGATTCCTCTCAGCTACCAGAAAGCCACCTATGCCTCAAAAGTACTCAATCAGAGGTAGAATTTATTGATCAGAACCGGATATCTGCCTCACAACGCAGCCAAAGAGGAAACCCTGCCAAAGAAATTAATGCAAATAACATCTGTAGAGTTACTTCGTTGTCACACAGAGCCTCAAAGGTAAACAAAAGCTCCCACCGAGCTTAATCTTCATGTAAAAACATTTAATACAGAGGATACGTGTGTAAGATTCTTCATTGAGCCCCTCAAAGGCCCAGAAATCATTAAGACTATTTTAATTGTAATTGAGATCTTTTATCAGATCTCACCTCCTCATTCTTCTATATATACTTCTGCAGAAGATGAGTGAGGGGTTGGTTGTAGAATTTGATATACACAAGAGCTTAAAATTCTGATTGTACATAGTATTCACTGGCTCTTGGAGCTCTTCTAGTGATAGATAGGTTAGGCTGAGATGTGTAGATGATTGCGAATCTAAAGCACTGGACTTAAAGCTATAACTGGTTTGGAGCATCAATACAAGCTTATTTATGGAATCCTGGTCTATGTTGATGGTGATGTTTTTCTCATTGTAACTTGTTATTTTATTTCTGTTCCCACTGTGTTTCATTTTCTCTTATAAAGAACAACATCCATAGAGTTAGGACCTATTGTATATCAGTAACCTTCTCTAATTGAAAATCTTTATCTGAATGTTTTCTTCCATCTGTGTTATTTAGGAATGATTTAATTCAGCTTAAGCATAGGAATGATGGCATTCCCTCGTCTTATTTTCTTAGTTGAATGTTTTTCTTAAATGTTATGTTCAGTACTGGTTAAGTAGAGATTTACTATGGAAGATATGGTGTGCCCTGGTCCTAGTTTTATCCCCAAAGACTGTCTGAATGTTTCCCTTGGAATGTGTTAAAATCTGGCCGGTTTATAAGTACTTACCAGATCTTAGGCCATTCTGTGTTGTCTTTGTGTTGGTCTTGAAAGTGACCAAGTAAAGCAGAGCTAGGAGAGGATTTGTGGTGAGCCCGGATCGCTAGTTTCTACCCCAAAAGTTGCCTTCAAGTTCCCCTTTGTTTTAAGATGTTTTCTATTGAAAGTGTATCAAAGGCTGGCTAGTTTCAAAGTACTTACCAGATCCTAGTTTACTTTTATGTTTTTCTTGAGTCCATGTCAAAGGCTGGCTAGTTTCAAAGTACTTACCAGATCCTGGGCTACTCTTGTTTCTAGATCTGTTAATTTCTCCTTCTTATTGTATCATTTCATTCCATAAATCAATCTTCAAGAGATCCTTAGACATAGATGACTTGCCCCATGGACCACTCTTGCCTCTTTCTCTTCCAATTAAACCCTATTATGACTCCATAGCCCAATGGACTAAAACCTGCAATTATCTATCTTTTTGGCCAAAGCTTACTCTGATTGCTTGCAACTTCTCACCTTTGGAACTTTTTATATTCAGAACTTTCCACCTTAAACTGAAATCATGCTCAACCATCCAAAAACAAAAAATACCGTTGGTCTTCATAACTAGCCTAATATCATAACCCCAAACTTCAAAGACAAATCGATATTTGCACTTATTGGAGAGATCCCTCTCCGGATTCAGGAGGGCTAGATCCTAGAATCCCAAAGTTGGTTGAAACGATGTTGCTTTTGCAGTTTTAGTCTTATCAATCTGCTAAAATTACAAATCCCTAACATTTCTGGCGACTCCGCTGGGAACTGAGTGTTTTTGATACCTTTTAAGACCTCAGAAAACCTTGATTCAAGAAAACATTGTGAGTGAAAGCAGCCTTTTCAAGCACTACCAAGAAATGGTAATCATGATGAAACTTGGTTGAATCAGTGATAAACTAGGTAAGCCCTAGGATTCCCATAAGACTTTATCTAACCTTGAAAGATCAGTTGGCTTAGCCATAAGAGTAGACTGTCTTTATCTCATAACCATATCTAAGTTTTGAAACAGAGTTAAGATATTCTTAAAAACCACACAACTGAAAAAGAACTCAAAAAAAACCAAAAATATTTCAGATTGGTAGTAAAACACTTTTTCTTACATTTCACTTACCTCTTGTGGTGCTTTACCTCATACTCTTAGACAGAGTCTGGAAAGGGCCAAGTAGCTTCCGGATCTCATCCCCTTTCAGAGGTGAAATATCTGGTAAATTCCCTCCCATTCAATCTCTGGTTAGAGTTTGTTGTGTTCCAGGATATCCTTGAAAAGAGATATTCCACAAGCATGGTGGTGGACCATAAAACCCTTTACCTCTAAAAAGAGCTAAAAACTTCCACTTGGAGAATCCAAAATCCTAAACAGACCTTAAGACTCCACTCGGAAGAACCCTGATCATCATAATATAATTTAAACTCAGTTAGAGGACTGTAGGATTAAAATTGTGCAAATATATTAGTTAAACCCTCAAATATTGCCATACCTGGTTGAACTTTTCTTCTTATTTGGGTCTGAAAAGCATAATCATAGTGGCTTCTAGAAAGATCCATATTAGAGCCTATCCTAACCCTGATCCACCTGAGATAGTTCATGACCCAGAAAGTATCCTTAGGAAGTCTCCTAAGATAGAATCTTCAACTGTTTTCAGATCACCCTTGAGAGCTAATTCAGTCCCTGGAAATATTTCAGCTCTACAACAATCACAAGCTGACTTAGTAAAACCATTTAGAACTAGGTCGTTTGATGATATAATTCAGCTAGATTCTGATTCTTCACTTTCATCCCCGGAGACAAGTGAACATTCTGGTAATAGAGAAACAACACCTCCTGATTTACATTTCCTCCTTAAATTAGGTGTTTCTCATCCAAGTTTAGCTCAGTAATATACTGTTGTTCCATCCACATCTGCTCATCCTACATCTGTTGTTCAAACCACTCCACTTCAGTCCACTTTACCTTTTGTAAATCCACCTCTTGTGAATCCACCTCCACCACATATCATGGCAGCATGGTATGCTCCCTTAGTCCTTCCTGTACCATTAGTCAATCTTCCACAGGACTATCAGTCCAAAATTCCATTATATGATGCTAACAATATCACCACAACATCACAACATGTGGATAAGATGGATGACTACTTTGACAGAAATGAAATTGATGATGATTCTGTCAAACTCAGATGATTTTCTCAAAGCCTGGGGGGAGAATTAAGAAAATGGTTTAAAGGTTTAGCCCCCCATAGTATTAATGATCTCCCAGGCTTCCATCAAACTTTCTTAAACAAATGGGAAGTGAAGAAGAATCCTCTCCAAGTCCTTTCTGATTACAAGAACCTCCATAGAAACCTTGGGGAAAGTGTGCAAGCTTATTGCACTAGATTCAATAGTGTGTATAATGCACTTTCCTCAGAACTAAAGCCTCCATAGGGCTCAGCTTTAAACAAGTTTCCGGAAGGGTTTGCCTCTGACATGACCTATCAGCTGAGAGAGAGAGATTTTGAAACCCTTGAAGATATGCAAAGAGGTTCTCTTCTGTGGAAGTCAACCTGATGGAGAAAAGAGCAAGGATGAAATCTGAGAAGATATTATCTTTTAGAGAGGAATCCACACCTTCCACTTCAAACTCAAAGATGGAGAAAATGATGGAGGAAATGATGAAAGAGATGAGCATAATTAAGAGAGCACAAGCAAGCCAAAATCAAAATGCTCCTCAAAACAGAAACCAGAACTAGAATTAGAATTCCAGAAGGAACCAACCTCCAAACAGACCTAGGGAAGATGATCAATAGATCACCCCTGCCTTTCATCAAAAGTATGTGAGTGAGGTTGAGGAAACAGATCAAATACCAAACGAAGATGATATAAACCTGTTTGGGGTAGATGATGATGACTTTAAATTTCATTATAATAAAAAGCAAGGTCTTTACACATCGTATGATGACAAAAGAGATGATAATGAAAATTATGATCAAAACATGGAAAATTCCATCAAAGAACCTAAAAAAGAATATGACCTTAGAAGCAAAACTAGTCAACCAACCCCTAACACCAAACCCTCTGACAAATCTTCACAGAACAGCACTGCAACCAATCCTAAAGTTGTCAAACAAAAGGATAAAACAGTGGTTGAAAATTCTAATAAAGGTAAAGGAAAAAGCACTCAAGACAATGAAAAACAGAGTGCAAACGTTAGCAGTACTAACACTTCAGCTAGTACTTCTGTCAAAACAATTTTATCAAATGTAAATAAAACAAATCAACAAGCTGACATTGCTGATAAAATGACACCTAATAAGGTTGAAATGAGTTTTTCAAAGAACCAAATTCCTTTCAGCTTAGGACAGGAAATTCAAAAATTAAAATCTCTGTGCCCTTGACTGAGTTAGTTGCCCAACATGTATATAGAACTCAAATTTTGAAGGCTTTAAATTTAGAAGACAACAATGATACAGTCAATCTTAATGATGACCAGCCAGAGCTCATATTTGCTCCAAATATTGAAGGTAAATATCAAGAGGGACCTGTTCCTCCATTTTATGTAAGTTTTAACGTTCACGACAAGATTTTGCACAACACTATGCATGACTCAGGATCCTCTCACAATTTAATGCCTAAAGATGTGATGGAGAGCCTGAGTCTAGAAATCACTAGACCTTATAAAGACCTTTACTCTTTTGACTCAAGCAGAGTAAAATGTTTGAGATTGATCAAAGACCTTTGTGTTAACTTAGCCCAGATTCCAGCCAAATTCTTAGTCATGGATATTGTTGTGGCTGATGTGCCCCTAAAGTATGGAATGTTACTATCAAGGTCTTGGGGGGCTAAGTTACAAGGGACTATGGAAATGGATATGACCTATGCGACTATCCCTGTTTTCAATCAAAGCAAAAGACTTTACAGGGAGTCTCATATGCAATACACAGTGACAAGTCAAGACAGACCATAAAACTCTCCTATATATTCTGTTAATAGAGGCCTTGATTATTTTATCATGTTTACTAATGAAACACTTAGTGAACAAGTCACTTTAACAGAATTAATGGTTGATAGAGAGGAGGAGGTAAATACCACAGAACTGTCAAAACAGTTTGTTGAACCTTTAAACAATAGCAAACCAAATATGGGTCTTGAACTACAAGTCATACGTCGTTTTCTTTTAAACCTTGACACTCAAGAAAGTGGTCTTCCACCTAACGAAAAACCTGAGGAATCTAAAAAAATTCAACTAAGTGTGGACATTCAACCAAAATCAGAAAGCACATTAGTTGAAGAAGATAGTAACGAAGATGAAACCAAGGACAGTCCTCTCTGGAGTATGTATTTTAATGGGTCATGCACTAGAACTAATGCTGGTGCAGGTGTCTGGATTACTAACACTGAAAACAACCACATGGAAAGCATTTCATGTAAATTAAACTTTCAGTGTTCCAATAACACAGTAGAATATGAATCCCTTCTCTTAGGCTTACATCTATTGAAAAAGTTGGAAGCCAGAAGAATCAATGTGTATGGGGATTCTGAGTTAATCATTAGGCAAGTCAATGGGGAGTATAGCGTAAATCATCCCAGACTTAGAGCCTATCAGAATGATGTCATGGATCGTTTAAAAACTTTTGAAGAGTCCAAGTTAATTTTTGTCCCGAGAAAAAGAAACATTGCGGCCCACAATTTAGCCTTTGCAGCTAGGACATGTTTAACGCCATTTGAAACCAAAGATTGCACAACTGAGATAAATTTTAGACTAGCAATGCCAGATAATAAAAATTATTGGCAAGTGTTTGACAATGACAAAAAAATAGAAGAATTCATGCAATTCAGAAATGAATTCGAACTAAACAGTTCGGACTCAGACTATGAAACAAAATGCAGTGAAGAAAACTTTCTTGGTGAAGAAGAGTTGTCTCCTGAGCCTGTCAATATTAACCTACTGTCTGGCAAACTTACAAATGAAACAGAGGAGTTAGAAACCCTGCACTCTAAAGATGAAAGTTTACCAAGTGGTCTGGCACCTTTAGAAGAGTTGTTTGATTTTAATGATGTGGCCCAAAAGCCAAAACTGGAACCTGTAGAGACTAAAGTGGAGGAGTGCAATATAGGCAGTGAGGAAAAACTGAAAATGATTAAACTGTCTAAAAATTTACCAGCTCACATTAAACTCGAATACGTTGAGCTGTTTAAAGAGTTTTCTGATGTTTTTGCATGGAGTTACGAAGATATTAAATCCTATGACACTGAAATAATACACCAAAAAATCCCCCTCAAAGAGAACCAAAAACCATTCAAACAGAAACTGCGTAGAATAAACTTGTTCAGTTGCCTTTGGTTCAGAAGGAGATCATGAAAATGCACAATGCTGGTATTATTGTCCCTATTAGATATTCTGAATGGGTATCTAATCTAGTGTATGTTAGGAAGAAAACTGGAGAAATCAGGCTTTGTATAGACTTTAGAGACTTAAACAAAGATTTATTAAAATACAACTACCCTTTACCAAATATGGACCATATTTTACAAAGGGTGGTAGGGTCTAGAAGAATTTCTTTGCTGGATGGCTATTTAGGATATAATCAGATCTTGGTTTACCCTGCTGATCAACTAAAGACAGCCTTTACTACACCATGGGGCACTTTTGTGTATGTGAAAATTCCCTTTGGTCTAATGAATGTTGGAGCAACCTTTCAAAGAGCCATGGACATAACATTCTCGGAAGAACTGGGCTTCTTCATCATTATCTATCTTGATGATGTCACTGTTTTTTCAAAAACATATGAAGAACACTTAGAACATTTAAGAAAAGTTTTCGTGAAATGCAGAAAGCTTGGAATATCCTTAAACCCTAAGAAGACACTATTCGGTCTCCAAGAAGGTAAGCTTCTTGGACACATTATTTTAGAAGAGGGTATAAAGATAGATCCGAAGAGGATTGAGGCCATATTGCAAATCTCTCATCCTCGGAACATCAAGGAGTTTCAATCGTTCATTGGAAAGATTAACTTTTTGAGAAGTTTCATCCCAAATTTGGCTGAGCTCCTTAGGAATATCACAAACATGTTAAAAAAGGAGCAAGGGGTAAAATGGACCTTGGAAGCAAAGCAATCCTTTGAACTGGTGAAACAAGCATTAAACCAAAACACCGGTTCTGATAAGTCCTGATTTTTCAAAAGATTTTTGTATTTTCTCGTTTGCATCAGAACATACCATAGCTGTTGTCCTTTTACAGAAAAATCCACAAGGACAAGAGCAGTCTATTGCATTATTTAGCAAGGCATTGAGGGATGCCCCTTTGAAGTATAACATTATGGAGAAGCAAGCTTTCGCCTTGGTTAAAGATTTGAAAGACTTCAGGGTATGCATCCTTAATTCACACACCATTTCCTTTGTCCCGAATTTAGTTGTTAAAGACATTCTAACACAGGACCCAAATGATAAGAGAGGTAGGTGGATTGCTGTTATTCTTGAATATGATTTAGAGATAAAGCCCACTAAACTCATCAAAGGCCAATGTCTAGCTAGATTAATGGCTGAATCAAATTGTGAAGTTCTTGATATACATATGATTAATGCTTTAAATGATCAAGAGGAAATCTCAATACCCATTGTTGAAAACCATTTTATGAATTCCTCTTGGTATGCTGATATTGTTATGTTTTGCTTAATTTGAATACACCTCCTGGTTTGACAAAAAAAAAGGCAAGGTTCCTTAAGTTAAAAGTTGTAAACTATTGCATTATAGATAAATGTCTTTATTGGAAAAATGCAAGTGGTCTATTGCTTAAATGTTTTCCTGAGTTTGATGCAGAGAAGGTTAAGTACCAGTTCCATGAAGGAGAATGTGGAGGTCATTTGTACTGAAAGACAACAGGCAACAAAATTTTGAGGGCTGGTTTCTATTGGTCTACTATTTTCCATGATGTGCACAAGATGATCATTGCTTGCCATAAATGCCAATTGTTTGAGGGCAAAAGAAGACTGCTACCCCTGCCTCTGCATCCAATCACTGTTGAAGCCCCATTTCAACAGTGGGGACTTGACTTCATAGGTGAAATCCACCCCCCACCTTCTGCCCAGCATAGGTGGATTCTCACTGCCACAGACTATTTCACTAAGTGGATAGAAGCCATACCTTGTAGGCAGGCCAATGATTCAGTTATTATAAAATTCATGGAGACTAACATTCTCTCCAGATTTTGCATTGCATCTACCAAAATCATTGCGATAATGTGTGACATTTGGATCAAAAGAAAATGGTTAGATTTTTGTCTGGATATCGGATAACATTGGGGCATTCTACGGCCTATTACCCTCGGGTAATGGACTTGCAGTCCTGAGCAAGAGCTTAGTGAACATAATCAAAAGAAACTATTGGAGGACAACAAAAAGTCTTGGCACACAAAGCTTGTTCATGCACTTTGGGCTGACAGATTGACTTTGAAGAAATCTATTGGTATGTCACCTTTTCAGCTTGTGTATGACACTGATGCAATCTTTCCTACTAGCCTTGGTGTGCCAGTTATGAAGTTGATCCAAGAGTTGTAGACTGAATAAAATGACATGATCAGAAGAATAAATCAGACCATTCATCTTCAACAAACCAGAGAGGAGGTTTATAACAAAGCATTTCAAAAGTAGGACAGCATTAAAAAGATTTTTGGCAGAAGAACAAAGGCCAGCAATTTCAAAATTGGGGACAAAGTTTTAAAGTGGGACTCAAGGAGGGAAGACAAGGGCAAGCATGGAAAATTTTACAACTTGTGGCTTGGCCCTTATTCTATCCATTCAGTTGCTGGTAACAATGCATTTTACTTACAGGAGTTGGATGGAGCATAATTGTTTGGGGGTCTTGTCAATGGCAGGATGCTCAAGAATTACTTCTCTTGATCCATACTATGTTCTAAAAGCCTTCTTTTTCTTTTTTCCATTATGAATATCTCATCCACCATTGCATTCAAAGTTATAAAAATCAAAAATACAAAAAAAATGAAAAAGAGAAAAGAGGGCAGATTGACAAGACAATAAAGGTACAACCCCATACCAAAAAGAGAAACAAATTCTGAAAGTGTGCAAGCTTAAATGCCACTCCTTAAAAACACACTTCTAGTTAGTCAAACATCCTAATCTTGACTAATTAGCAGTAAATTTTCTGTTGATAGGATAGGGAATTCGATTTGCCAAACTGTTTAATCTTGGCTTATCAGTAGATAGTTTAGGATAGAAATTAAAGGTTCAAACATGATCAAAAACTGAACCTAAGTTTCCAAAAGAGATGACTCAAATTTGTTTTATTTTCTGAGTCAAAGGATGTAAAATATCTAGTTCTAATTAGCTCAAAATCTGAACCAGAAAGAAAGGAAGAAACAACTCAAACAAGAGTCAAAACAGAGATGTAAAAGGACGAAGGAAGTGTTTTAAACTTTCAGATCTTAAGCCTTCCATTTTGATTTAATTTTCCGCAAAATAAATGTCTGTGTGCAGCTTGTTCTATGCCATAGACCAGCATCAAGTTAGACTGATCAATCCTGACTTGTATGCTTTTAAATTACTGTTATAGAATTTAGAGAATAAAAATCTGTTGGACAGTTTAATCCCAACAGATGGTAGATTAGGTAGAGAAGCATCTAAACTCAACTGTTTAATCTGAGTTCAGGGAGAAATAAGGAGTAGAAATAGATTAGGTTTGTTGCTTTCAAAAGAATAAAATGTTGTAAATAGAGTTTTCCAATCCAAGTGCACTCTAACGAAGAAAAAATGTTAGATCAGTAGGATTGGGTAGGTAGAAAGTTTGTGTTGATGAAAATCCATTGTTTTCATAGTTGCTAAAAAGTTTTCAGAGAAAAATCATCGCAGCAAAGGAAGGGCAGCCCAATGGATCAGGCACAGTTCAGCCTCCCATATAACATAAATGGATGAGGCAATTGATCAGCCTCCCAGAAAATGCAAGTTTGAAGTTCTTGTTGCCTTCAAGAAGGCACCATCCCCAAGTGGAGCCACTGTTAGCCACCTGTAATATTTGTCATAGCAAAAGGTGGCTAAAACTTTTTGAGCCTTCAAAGAACAAATTTCATTGCTAAAAATTGTTGGCTCTTGAAGACTCTAGAAGACCTCATGCCTCTGTCCAAAATCTTCATTGATGTTCCCAGTTTATAATTAGAAATCCTGCTGAAATCATGAGAAGAAACTGCTGCAAAATCATCATTTTTCCCCCTCCCCCCTCTTCCAAAACTAACCTTCATTTTCTCCCCTTTTTTCTCCATAAAACTCCTTTTTTTTCATGATTCCTCTTCTTCCCTTCATGAAAATCACTGTTACAAAGTTAAAGACTCACTCTTTAACCTTACCGAAACCCTCCATTTCCTTTGAAAATCATTCAAAAACACATTTTTTTTATATATTGGACTTAAGCCCCTTTGGGCTAAGTCTCTGACCACTTCCGATCATATTGTTTATATATATATATATATATATATATATATCCTGTGGGCCCGCCTTCCATGCTAAAAACCATTGAATGATCCATGCCCGATCTCTTCTTTCCTTTGTAAATGTTAAAAACCCATTTATCCAAAGTTTAAACTAAAAAACCATAACCACGTGTTGAATATAAAATGGGTAGTTTGAAATACCGATCGCGCAATCGCAATCGCAGAAAATACAATGGGTTGATTGAAAAGCCCGGGCCCGAAGTTTCGATATGCGATAAGCCCCTTCCCTTTTACCCCCCCAGTCATATCATTCTCCATGCGCCCAACAACCCCCCAATCGGGCGCCTAACCCTATTTTTTACGTTTTCCACCCACGAAATATTAAAATTTTAAGTTATTTATCAAAACTTTGGTTTTTATTATTTCTCTAAGGTTTTCTGCCAGTACTATCTTCCACTAAATCTCCATCGTCGATATAAATCCACAGATCGAATGGTGCGAAGTGCGTCTCTCCGTGGTCCCCACCGCCCATCAGCCGATTGCCCAAATCCGACGGTATCCATCACACCGCCTTTGGGCAAAAACTTATTTTCCCTTGATCGCCAGCAATTCCATACACTGCTTGACATGCATCCTGGGCACTGTTTGGAAAACCGCCATCCATCGCGCGTTATCGTTCAAAAAATGACGCCCAGCGATATTGTCGTGGACCCTCTGATCCGAAGCCGCCCATCCAACGGCTTTCACTCGCCGAAGCTGCCCGACACTTAACGTGGTCCCGGCATGGTGATTAATCATTTTCCACCATCGATCTGATCTGCAGATCAACGGTCCACATTCCATCGCCTTGTTTCCTCCGTGTGACTTTCAACCTCTGCTCCCGACCATCGATCTCTGTGCAATCGATGGCACAGATTTAATCTCCTTTCGCCCATTCCACGATCTCTCCCGATCAATCCCGACCGTTGGATGATGCCATCCGACGACCACGCTTCCTCCACTCGTCCTTTGAAGAAGTCAACCTATTTACGCAGGATTTTATAAATTTATTTGTATTTTGCAGGGTTTTAAGTGTTTTTTCGCTATCAATTAAAGAAATTCGAAAGTAGAGGGTGACGACCCTCCCGCTTTCGATTCACCGAGGGAAAATCATTCACAGGTGCCTAATTTCACGTTTTCATCGATGTTTATCCAAGCACTGATGCCAGATGACCCTGCGTGACCCTGCACATCAACAAAAACCATGGATTTGGCACAGGCAAAGGGTATCAGAGACGAAGACCAGAATTAACCAGAACAGAGGATTAAAGGGAAGATTTGTGGGGATTACGTCTAAGATGCTTATCAAAAGCCTAATCCCCAAATAAAACACAGTTTACAGAAAACCTAAAGTGTTTTATCAAGCAGGAATGCCTCCACTGCCATAATCTGAGGCAAATTGATTCCACTCAGCTACCACAAAGCCACCTGTGCCACAAAAGTACTCAATCAGAGGCTGAATTTATTGGTCTGGATCAGATATTTTGCCTCAACGCAGCCAAAGAGGAAACCCTGCCAAGGAAATTAATGCAAAGAACATCTGCAGAGTTACTTCAATGCCATCGAGAGCCTCAAAGGTCAACAAAAGCTCCCACAAAGCTTAATCTTTATGGAAGAACATTTAATACAGAGGATACGTATGAAAGATTCTTCATTGAGCCCCTCAAAGGCCAAGAAATCATTAAGACTGTATTAATTGTAATTGAGATCTTTTATCAGATCTTACCTCCTCATTCTTCTATATATACTTCTGCAAAAGATGAGTGAGGGGTTGGTTGTAGAACTTTGATATACACTTGAGCTTAAAATTTTGATTTTACATAGTATTCACTGGCTCTTGGAGCTCTTCTGGTGGTAGATAGGTTAGGCTGAGATGTGTAGATGGTTGCTAATCTAAAGCACTGGACTTAAAGTTGTAATTGGTTTGGAGCATCAATACAAGCTGATTTATGGGATCCTGGTCTATGTTGACGGTGATGTTTTTCTCATTGTAACTTGTTATTTTATTTCTATTTCCATTGTGTTTCATTTTCTCTTATAAAGAACAACATGCATAGAGTTAGGCCCTACTGTACATCAGTAGCCTTCTCTGACTGAAAATATTTATCTGAATGTTTTCTCCCAATCTGTGTTATTTAGGAATGATTTAATTCAGTTCAAGCATAGGAATGCTGGCGTTCCCTCGTCTTATTGTCTTAGCTTAATGCTATTCTTAGATGTTACTTTCAGTATATTTTTAGTGAAGATGAACTGAGGAAGATATGGTGAGCCCTGGTCCCAGTTTGATCCCACAGACTGTCTGATTGTTTCCCTTGGAATGTGTTAAAAGATGGCTAGTTTCAAAGTGCTTACCAGATATTAGGCCATTTTGTGTTATCTTTGTGATTGTCTTGAAAGTAACCAAGTAAAGCAGAGCTAGGAGAGGATTTGTGGTGAGCCCGACCCGCTAGTTTCTACTCCAAAAGTTGCCTTCAAATTTCCCTTTTTTTAAAGATGTTTTCTATTGCAAGTGTATCAAAGGCTGGCTAGTTTCAAATTAATTACCATATCATAGTTTACTTTTATGTTTTTCTTGAGTCCATGTCAAAGGCTGGCTAGTTTCAAAGTACTTACCAGATCCTGGGTTGCTCTTGTTTCTGCATCTGTTAATTTTTCCTTCTTATTGTATCATTTCATTTCATAAATCAATATTCAAGAGATCCTTAGACATATATGACTTGCCCCATGGACCACTCTTGCCTCTTGCTGTTCCAATTAAACCCTATTATGACTCCATAGCCCAATGGACTAAAACCTGCAATTATCTATATTTTTGGCCAAAGCTTACTCTGATTGCTTGCAACTTCTCACCTTTGGAACTTTTTATCTTCAGGACTTTCCGCCTTAAACTGAAATCATGCTCAACCATCCAAAAATAAAACAAACCCTTGGCCTTCATAACTAGCCTAATATCATTACCCTAAATTTCAAAGACAAATCCATCTTTGCACTTATTGGAGAGATCCCTCTCCAGATTCAGGAGGGCTAGATCCTAGAATCCCAAAGTGGTTGAAACGATGTTGTTTCTACAGTTTTAGTCTCACCAATATGCTAAAATTACAGATAACTAATAGGACATTTTGAGGGCTCTCAGAGACAACATGTGGATGACCCAAAACGAGCAGAAAATTTATGTAGACTGAGGCTGAGTTGAAAGATAGTTTTAAGTTGGGGACCTTGTTTTCCTTAGAATTCAACTATATAGGTAGTCTACATTGAAGAAAAATGGGACCGAGAAGCTCAATCCCCGCTTTTATGTGACATATCAAGTCACTCATAAGGTTGGAGAGGTCGCCTACGAGTTGGAGCTACTATCGGGGAGTCGGGTGCACAACATTTTTTGTTTTTCTTGCCTGAAAAAGGTGTTGGGATAGTAGGTTATAACAACCACTCAGTTACCCCATAAGTTTGATGAGGGGTACTTGGTGCTACAACCCAAGGCCATATTGGATTCTAAGGAAAGGAACTTGAGGAGCAGGGTGATCAAGGAATTCTTGATCAAATGGAGGAACCTACTGGATGAGGATGCCACTTGGGAAGGGGAGAAAATACTTAAACATCCCTCATTGAAGTTTATCGAGGACAAAAAACATCTTTACAGGGAGGACTATAATATTCGTGCTTAGCAATTCTGCTAAGTAGAAATATTAATTTTGTAATTTTGCCACAATTATGATTTTTGACTTATGAGGAGTGGGTTTGGAGGCCCCACATTAGACTTAGGAATATACACACCCCAAAACATTAGCATGGGGTCAAAAATTGTGGCTCTAGTGGAGAATGGGGCCCACTTGGAGGAAAATCCAGCCCACATAGAGCCCACACAGTCATTGGAGAGGAATGGAGGCTAGAGGTACAAATGGGGCCCACAGGAACGTTGGAGGGACTTGGAAAAAATGAGCATGGGAGGTTCATTTTGGTCATTCACTTATCATTTCAGAAATTTTATCTTGACATAGCATATTTGAGCAGTAATACAAGTCTGCATGTTCTTTTCAGCACATGGGTGTTTCCGAGTGGATATCCTAGCCCTTGCTTCGGTGGAATTTGAGTGTCATCCCAAGGAGGGAATTCCATATTTTTCTGGTCCAGTTCAACATTAGGGAGGCTATACCAAAGCATAGAGAAAAATACAACAACAAAGAGGTAGCTAAAACATTGCAGGGGCTACGCAGTCAGTAAGAAAGTCACTCCGGGGAGTTAAGGAGTGAAGGGAGTTTTTGGAGAAGACTTGGTGGGAAGGCTTCTAATAGGGATTCTAGGAATTTTGGTTGAATTCAACAGGAGATTCTCCAGGAGGACCAAATTTCCCAACAAAAAAGGTATCCAAGCCCAAGAGGGCCAATTTTTGTGGTCAATCTTTGGCCAAACCCTTCGTGGTTTATTCTAGGTTTGTTGAGTAGAGGTGGGCATTATTTTCCCAAAAATTTAAGAGTAGAGTAGCAGGCCCTAGCAATAGATCATTCTAGGAAGCATAACCATTTTCGGCCATTTCCAACGCAGAGCTACAACCACGTAGAGCATAGTGACAGTGGGTGTCCGAAATTATATTTTTGGGCTTATCTAGCTTTCCTTGAGAAAGCCCAGGTGCATTCCTTCCAACACTTATTTTGTACACCTCCTCATATTAATAAAATGGCTCAACATCATAGTTTTTTATGGTTAAATGGTGTTCTGATGCATGTGTTTATTTCTATGAATTTGTATTTCTATGTGTGCCTGTTATTTATCGTAAATTTTCCTAAGGGATATTACAGTCAACTGTGTTATCTCTCACACATCCTCAGGAGGTCCTCCTGGTGATTGTGAGATGCTTAAAAAATCAGATCACAAGACTGGAATGATCATCAAACACATTTAGAATTGTGCCATAACATAGATTGAATTCACTAAATAAAACAGATTTTTCTTCTTCTATCAGCAACAAAAATTACAAATTTTTATTTATCCTTGATATATGATCTCCCCTTTCATAAAAGAGTGCAATTTATAGAGTTTTGAGGCAATTAAAAAACTCATAATTTTCTTGCTTGAGTTCTAGTCATGAGTATAGATAGGTTTTGAAAATAAAATTCAATCTTATTTTATGGATCCTTGGATGAAATATCAGTCCATATATGATAATAATGATCTCCCTGCTACGAATTTGATAAAGAACAACTTGTTCCAATATTTTTGGTGACTGGTCATTGAGAGTGAAATTACCAAACCGTTTTCTCACCAATCTTCAACATAGGGCTCCAAATAACCCCGAAAAATCTAAAATTCTATTGAATCTTAGAAAACTGCTTAAATTTTAACTTAATTGGGCTTGTGATGGAAAAAACCGATGTTTTCATTTTCCAAAATTCTTTTTCGATTGCTCAAAAAACGTGTTTGAATTTGACTCGTCAAAACTGCGACATTTTTCCTTTGATTTTTTCTGGAGGTACACACGTGCGAGCTAGGTGGAATTTGACCAATAAAAATCTATATTGGAGCTTCTAGAAACCATGTCTAAGTGTGATATTTCCTTCTAGAGTGTTGCTATTACCTTAGCCATGGAGATATATACGGAAATTGACTTGAGTTGCAGAATATTGAACTGACCAAACTGTCATTTGTAAAACCAAGAAAATTTCTTCTTAATTCATTAAAAATACTGGAAATACTAATAAAAAACCATGTAAACATGTATGCGGTAATTTGGTAGGTTTATGGAGAAATATGGTTAAAAATGTTGACAGTGGGTGAATGGAATGATGCGAAAACAGATGGTTTCATCAACAAAATCATGACAAGGTGGAGGCCCAACACCTACACATGATTTTATGTGTCATCTTAATGTGCACATGGCTCCATTGGAAGTATTTATACACTTGAAAGTGATTTTGTTTTTTCAAGTAGTGTAGGATATAAAAACATAAAAAATGAAAAATGGAAAAATATGAGGAAAATAAAAATATCTGAGGTGAAAACCTCTTTTGAGGGGCCTGAGATTGGATCACTAATTGAAATACTCCTTGAGGAATTCAGTGG